>CM060950.1:149459855-149767355 GCA_030765055.1 Mantis religiosa | reverse complement strand
ACGAATGTGGGGTAACTCCAAGCTCCATGTTCTCCGGCTCATTGGAGCATGATTTCTCCCTTATGACTTAAAGTTGGAGGACGTAAATTACAACAACAAATAAACTAGTAACAGTAACTGGTAGTATATAGTTTGTCCAGATTCTTAACATCGCTTTGCCATCCGATGGTCTCTCCACACTTTAAATTAGGGTAGCCTCTTCCCTGTCTGGTCCGTAATTTGTAATCTGGCATTTTTGCTACACTGTTGTCAGTTGCTCTTATCCCAAGGTTCAGAATTCATAAATATAATGAATTATTTTAAAGTATAACATTACACATAATAATACGTACAGTTTAATAAAATGCACTTTAAATATTCCTGTACTGCTATTACACATAAAAATAATTATCCCTTATAAAAGCCTACACAGCCTTCCAACCATCCGAGCCTAAAAGTGAACCAGTTGTATGAAATGTTAATGTCAAAGAGTAATATGTATTTATAAAATACAATATTGTTAGGATTAGAATCTTATAATGAAATGTTAAATGTGGTTAATAAGTGTAAAGTTAAATGTTAAAATGTATAGGTTAGATATACAGTATAATGACACCCTAAACATAAAAGGCACGGCTTATCCATCTGATATTGCAGTAACATACCTGAGAATTTGTCTTCACCAGAATCAACCGACAGTGTCGTTGTCGTCGTCATTGTTGTCATTGTTAACATTAATGATGAACTTGTCTTCCATGTCGAAAACAGATTGAAGATCTCCGTATTGGTTTTCCACATGTTTGATGTATATCTGCCAGTGTTGTAGAGTCACTTCGCTGCATTGTTGTTTTAAGATTTCTATTATATCACACATTGGTTGCTTCTTTAGATTCCTGGATGCCACTGAACGCTTTATTTGTGACCAGACCATTTCTATTGGATTTAAAATGCAGTGATAAGGGGGTAACCTTACCACAGTGTGTCCATACGAAGCGGCCATCTCGTCAGTTGCACACCTTTTAAATCTATCCTGTGGTAATAACTGTTGGTTGATTAATTCAATGAGAACCGGTATTATGGTAGCTGTGTACGCAATAGAGATGTTATTTATCTCCATGAATTCCAGAATATTTGCCTTTTTCCAAGAGGTGTTAGGTTTCGGATTTAGGACCTGACTGTGACAAGGAGCGTTATCTAATACAATCGCGGATGGCTCTTCTAATCTACGCAAGATGTTATTTTCAAACCAATCTTCAAAAATGTGTGTATTTATTGACCCATGGTAATCTGCAGGTGCTTTTGCCCTGTTTTTACGCGTCACAAATAAAGCGTCTTTTACAAAGCCTGATCTTCCCTCACAATGTATGACAATTCTCTCACCTTTACTGAAGGGCGTAGTTATAAAACAATTGTCACTATCATCACACCAGTTTTTCATACGACAGGACCACGTTTCATCTAAATATATGTCATTGTAACACGAAGTTGAGTGATTTGACTCAAATATTTATACCTCTACGCAACAATTTCATTCGGCTCACCTCTTCGTAGCATCATGTTCAAATCCCATAGATAATAAAAGACTATTTACTGTACTTTTGCTATTCGGGAACACACAATCACTTCCAACCATCTTCTTATGCATAATTTCCGTTAATTGGTGCAGTGGAAGATTCAACTTTCGCGTAACATTCGTACACAGTGCTACGCAATAAATCACGATTGAAGTCGTCGATCTTGTCAAATGAAAACTTCATTTTATGTAATTACTTTTTAGTTGGAGTGCTGTAACTAGCGATGTCAATTGATGCAATTTTTCTGACCGCTGTTATTTCTACATCAGCCGCATCGGCAGTTCATTTATTCAAATGTTTCGACGGTAGTAAACCCCCACCCTTTCCATTTTCAATACGGTTTTCAGAAAGTTTCTAAAATTCACTAACATATTTGCGCTCTGTTTCCTGGTCTTGCTTCCTCTCCCTATAACGTCTCTTTTCTTGGTTGGAGTCCAAGCTGACGATTGTATTAAGATATTGTTATCAACAGCTTCCTTAACTTCAGAATTTATTAAGTCACCATTCGTATTAACCTCGTTAATTTTCTTGTTCTCATTATTAACACTCACTATTTAGCCACGGTTTAAAGAAAAACGACTTAGTTAGGTTACTAGCAACACAGAACTGATTGCCCGCCTTGGTAGCGTAGATGGTAGCGTGTCTGCCTCACGTTCAAGAGGTCCCGAGTTCGAATCTCGGTCAGGGTGAGTTACCTGGATAAGGTTTTATCCGGGGGTTTTTATCGGGTAGCTCTAAGCTGCATGGACCCTGGGCACATTTGAGCATAATTTCAACAATTCCACTCACCGTCCGATATGACTTAACGTTGGAGGACGTAAAACTACAAAAAAAAAAAAAAAACTGATTTACAACTAGTATATTTTGCAACAGTGTAATCCTGCCCAAGAAACCCACAAAACACTTATTTTTCTTACTAATGGCTTTATACCAGGGGTGTGGAGTGGAATGGGTAAGCAAAGGGTCAACTCTTGGAAATAAGTTTCTTAAGAAATTGGACAAACTGTACAAGTGTGGGTTTTGCTCACATCAGACACACGGAGCGATGATGACTAGTACTGTGCCAGAGTGTATTTTGTTTACATTTAGCACACCTAGCGAGTAAAAATATTACTGTGCAAGAGTGGGCTTTGCTTACATAAAATACACCCAAAAACAGTGACTAGTGTTGCACAAGAGTACACTACAAATAGGTTTAGCAGTCGCAGACTCTATGGCGGATTTGACGATGTAGCGTTATCACCCGCTGTTTTAACAACAGTAATTTAGTCGGTGCAGTAGCCGTCTCTGCGCTTTTACATATCTGCCAGAATTCAAAACAGGTATTCTCCAATGGTCGTCCACTGGAAGGCAGGCCGGTCATTACTGCTCTGCTATCACCGCTGTTGTTGCTGCCGTTGTCATTACTGAGCTCAAGTGATCTTGAAGTGGATTGGTTTTAATGTTCGTGAGTCCCTTAAAATATATTGGGTATATCAGGGGTGGGGTAAAACGAGGTCAGGTAACACACGCTTTGTTCTACACCCACCCTTTCTAAGCTGATTTCGTTGAAATTTTGGCCTACTTCGCACAATCTTATTTCATTTGTAACTGCCCGAAACTTTGTATCGCGCCACTCGGCAAATGCCCTCGCGTCACACCGTTTAACGTCCAGTAAAACTTATTGTTCACCGTTTTACATTTTACCCCTTCACGGCACGATTCCCGTAATCACTGACTGAGTTAATCAACTCACTCATTGGTATTCCCGTTGCGGCGTTTTTCGGCGGGTAAACGCATATGCCTCGAGCCTAAGCCTTATGTCGTCAGTGTCACAAACCAGAGTGTTTTTATCTCTTAATTTTACTCCATATGTACGTCTGTACTCAGGCCAAATCAAATTCACAGGGGTCTCAGATTGGCCACGTATCTTTGTTCATAAGTTTACTCTGTAATTGAATTTTCATGGTTCTTCAACCTTGAACAATACATGCACCCTGAACTACAATACAACCCCTTGACGGTATCTGACAATGAGCTGGTCCTCTCGTACAAATATTTCTATCCATCTGCGAAACACCGCTTCTACGAGGCTCACTATACTACCCTTCTGAACCTACACCCAGTTATATGCATCGCCGGTAATCTCAACATGCATACCATACCCACTGGTATAGCCATACATCCAATACCAAGGGTCATGGGCAAACCGCCTAATCAACGGCAACCCAAACCTCATCAAGCACAGCACTAGGCTCCATCATGCCCACGACAGAACGGATGTCCTCGATATCCTGGTCACCAAAATTGCCCATTCCATCTAACCCTTTCGGCGGTCAACAAACTGGATTCTGACCATATTCTTGTCCTGGTGGATTCCAACTTTGAGATGTCAGGTCTTTTAAACTCAGACTGGCCGTATGAGGTCGACTGGGATAAGCCGTCCATAACCTAAACCAATCCGTGGATACGCGGACACGCATCGATTCTATCAAAGAGCTGGAAGCGGCAGCCTCAGACTTCTCTCAACACATCCTTAGAGTGGTACGCACACATTCATACCGCACTCTTTCAACTGAACCCAGCCCTAGGACCATCGCCAACGAGCTCCAGCAGCTGCTTAAAGCTAAAGCAACTGTCCAGAAGCCATGGCAGCGCTTCCGCCTCCCCAAGATACAAGCAATCTACCAGTGGTTCAAGTCCCTAGCAGGAAGACCGCTTCCTGCTCACTGCACTGCGGCCTGGGAGAAACCATGGAAATTGTTGATCTCTCGGAGAAACCACTCTGATAGATTACCCGATACCTAAGAAAGGATAAAAGTCAGCACCCGTACCCTCTCCTCTGCACTTGAAAGAGACTCACCTTTGAGCCCCAAGAGAAGTCCATCAGCTTCTCAGATTATCTAGAGTCTCAATTCGAGCACCGGGAAGACCCTCAGGACGACAGGTTTACCGAATTCGTGGAGACGGTGGAATACCTCTATGAAGAACCCCTTCTGCCACACGAGGCGATCCACATTCCCAAAGTCACCCCAAGGCAGAAGACATCCGAAATCCAGATCCAGATACCAAGCGAATCTTCTGGACATGACGTTGTTACGGCACTCATGCTCCAGAACCTCCCCAAAAGGGCCATGATCCGCCTGACGTGAACTTACAATACATGTCTTCATCTCCGTCGCTTTCTAACATGCTGGAAGGAGGCGAGAGTCGTCTGCACTTTGAAGCCCGGTAAGGGTCAGGTCTTTCCGTCAAGCTACAACTACATCAGCCTACTACCGCCCGCCTCGGTAGCGTAGATGGTGGTGTGTCTGCCTCACATTCAAGAAGTCCCGAGATCGAATTTCGGTCAGGGTGAGTTACCAGGATAAGGTTCTTTCCGGGATTTTCCTTTATCCTGAAAGATGTATGTCAGATAAGTCTAAGCCCTTGGACCCTGGGCACATTTGAGCATCATTTCACCCATTCTATTCATCGTCCGATATGACAACGGAGGACGTAAATTACAAACAAAACGGCTACTACCGATCGTCTCAAAAGTATTTGAGCGATTGCGCCTGTTACACCTAACTCCTCTGTTCAAGGAACGGCGCCCCCTCCGGATCACCAGTTGTTTTCATCGGAGCCACTTCACAACTTTGCAGTTGCTGCGACTGGCAGAGAAGACTATCCTGTGCTTCCAGGAAAACTTCAAAACTTTCGCAGTACTCCTGGACGTAAAAAATACCTTCGCTACAACGTTGCACCAGGGGCTACTGTACAAGCTCAAGAAGCACTACTCCCCTCCCCCTACCTTACCCTGATCAGCAGTTTGGATTGCACTAAAAGGGTGCGGGTTGAAGGGAGGTTGTCCTCAGTCAAAACCATAGCGGCTGGAGTTCTGGAAGGCAGTGTCTGTCACCGTTGCTTTTCGCTGCCTACATTTTTGACCTCCCTGTGGAACTCCGCACGCCGACGATGTACTCATTCTAGCACAGGATGTCCAATACTGCCTCCCTCCGCTGCAGCGACAACTCCACACCATTGGCAGATGGAGTGGAAAATGCAGGATGACCATCAGTCCGCAGAAGAGCTCTGCCCTCATACTGACAAAGGTCCATAGCTGGCGGCCAGAAGGTGACCTGTGGTTGAGGCGGAGAAAAATCCCATGGATTCGATCCGCCAAATATCTGGGGATCCAACTGGACTGCGGCCTCACCTTCAATGCGCATGTCCGGGCGGCCTCCTCCACACACCGCTCAGGCAGCTGTATCCTATATTCCGTTACACAATGGCCACTAACCTCAAACTAGGTTTGTACAGAGCGATCATCCCACCACTGATCTTGAACGGATGTGAAGTCTGGGGCTCGGTAGCGCGATCTGCTCTCCGCAGGTTGAGACATCTACTCTCTACTCCGTGCAGAACTCGGCACGCAGGATGATCTACGAAACCGACCTTGGGTTTCCTTCTCGCATCCTACACATTCAGTCCAGCATATCTTCCGTTGTGTGTGAACGTACACGCAGACTGTATACCAAAATCACCTCTCACTCCAATCAACTGGTAAATATATTGAGTCAATATGACCACCGGCTTACTAGGAGACGAAAGAGGTACCGCATGTTCAAGGACGCACTTGGGTAGTAACTTCTGCCTCTCTTCCCTTCACTCCAAACTCCGCCAGGTTAAGCCGCATCGAGCTCAGTCAGCGCTGGACGGTGACACCGACAAAAGTGCCTGAAAACATGCGGCAGAAACCTGGTCATATCATATATGATATACCTTAGTCCCATTGGGCCTCTCGCTTCTGGCCCCACCGTAGTACATGGAAACGCAAGCGACACCCTCAGTGAGGCTGCATCGGTCACTGTGACCCATGATTTAGAGACACATCCCGGCACCAGAAGCATTAGCAGAGACCAAACACCACTGTCATCAATACTATGACAAAACAAGCTTGCGCAAAATTTGCATTATTCATTTAACCGCACTGGTGAATTCGCATAGCGGATAGGTACTGTGGCATCTTACCTACCGAGCAGGAGTACCCGGGTTATATGTACTCCCTGAAAGAAAAAGTTTCTTGCAAAGTATGCGCACATTTCATAGTACATTTCTAATGTCCTCTGCCTTTTCAAACTCCTACAAGAACAACTGTGTTCATAATTGTATCGTAATACATAACTTAGACCGTACAGTATTTCAACATAAGTAGATGATGTATATTCTTATACACAAAGTTATTAAAGAAATTTAAGGTGAGCTATTTTGGGCTAGACAGTGGACAGTTCTTGTCCCAAGGTTGATGTCTATAGCTTTGTAGAAAAACTTCTGCGACTCCCTGATTTACTCCCGAAATGTTATTTTTGTACTGCCTTCCCGCAATTTTCTGCACATTATTTTTCAGCATCCTGGACATGGACGCAACGACACTTACATTGTAGGCCACAACTAAAATTTATATACCGCTTTCTTACAATTTCGAAAACTTATCTATGTTCACGTTTTCATTTTTATATGTAAAAACAATGCATAGCGTTTTTGACTAATTCTACATGTTGAGAGAAAGAAGAGACCGAGGACAGCTACTGCGAAAACTGAAGCTATATCTATTTGGTCTGGCGAGAACTGCAGCCCATCTAGCTTTCAAGAATTAGTTCTTCGTCATTTGCAACTTCCTGCACAGTAGTAAATTAGCATTGTACGAGCCTTATTAAAAACTTAAACAATCGGTTTGAAATGGTAGGTATAAAACTAAGTGTAGTTAGCATATGGAAAGTTTTCTAGAGTGAAACACTACAGCATATAGAATTTGGGTTTAGATATAAGACGTCGAACATTATTTATATTATGTTGTACTAACAAGAAAGAACATTTTATGTAAGCAGTAAAATAATTTCAAGTAAACACAGACACACACACACACACACACACACACACACACACACACACACACACACACACACACACACACACACACACACACACACACACACACACACACAGTCGAAACACACAGTTGAAGCTCAATTGTTCGCGTACCTTGTGTCGCCAACTGCTGCGATGACTACGAACTACGTATTGACGTCAACTGAAAAAAAAACCGCAATGTTACCAATCATAGTGGAAATACATAATGCCACAGTTGCTTTTTGGTATTCTTTAGAGAATTTTGGTTGCACAAGAGATGCCGAACGACTTCACCATTACTCTGTACTTGCCAGTTAACTGTACAGAACAGATCTATACATTATACGATGATATTACATAACTTTCCATGAGTTCTAAATGTTTCAGAAGGTAGTGGTTACATTTTCAGAACTGTAAACAAACAACAAAGAATACTTCAAATAATTTCGTAAATATTTTCATTTCACATAAACTGGAAATTTTCAGAAGATCTCAATTTTACTGTGGTATGCATTTGTTCATCTTTCACGGTTTTTCACTTGCAGAAAATGCTACAGTAACGAAGAGACCTGCCAGGACATAAAAAGTAGCTTCCTACATTGGCATTTTATTAGTTACACCAATATTTCTAGCATCTATTTTAATATAACAGATCCGCTTTTAGAGAAAAAAGGCGAAAATGCTTCCGTGTATAGGGTAGGGCAAGTTCCCAAATCACTGTCACGTTTTTCTTTTTTTAAATAGTTCAAGTTTATAAAAAACTTTTGGTTTGAAACAAAAGGTCGCAATTTTTTTACTAGGCTAAGGATCTATTTGTTAAAGTAATTCAAGTTGCTTATATTGATTGCAACAGAGGAGAAAAATATTTATTAGGCATACCTATATGTCAACAAATTTGTGCATACACATTTTGTTATTGTTCAAGAGTAACAAATCTAGTCCGGAATTCTGAGAATTATACCTATTATTTGCATAATATATGGAATATGTAAAATTTCAGCGTTGGGGAATCCAACTGAAAACTCTACTGTCTCACTTTACCGCCAGGTCATGCGTCCAAAAAGAGCTTCGTTACAGTATCTCTGTCTCTGTTTCTCCCACGTGTTTACAGCAGGAGCATTCTAATTTGAGACACATTATAGTTTAGTATTCTTCTTAGTCCTATTATTCTTAAATAGTTATGTCGCAAATTACTGCGAGAAACAAAATGCCGACCGGAGTTTAGCCACCACCTGTCCCTCAAAAGAAGGAAAAGTATGAATGGAATCGTTCTACATAGTCAAGACGGCAAAATGGTGTGCCCTTTGTGGGAATATTTTGAACTGAAATGAGAAACTAATGTCCGCCTTAATACGTGTGGATAAAGTTGAGGAAATAGCGACCGCGGCATTAAAAATCGGTGTAAAAGCTGGGTTAAGAACCGAAAAGAAGAGAAAAAGGGGGAAAGAATAAGTAGAAGAAGAAGAAGAGGGGAAACCGAACATCAAAGTTACCGCTTGATATCCTGGGGAAGAGACGCCAACACAAGAAGTAGATTACATAACTAGATGCATTTCAAAAAGAACGCTAATCGACGCCTTGTGAACAGTTAAAACATAAAAATAGAGTATCCATCAATGCAGAAACTTGGCATCAGTCTCAACGAGGCAATTATTTACGGGGAAAAAACGCATCCCTGCCTGATTGTTTGCTGAAATTAAGAGTTTGAATTCCAAACGATTCATGCTGTTGGAAATCGTTACTCGAGGGTCATGAAATTGAAATACAGAGCGTTGAGAAGTCGGTTTATATTTCCTGCGTGGCGCATGAAGTTTGATGTGGCGACACTGCCAGAGTGCATTTGTTTCTTCGGTAAGGAAATCCGCTCTGCGTAATTTCTCAAACGAAAAAAATATTCTATCTCGGTACAGGTGGAAAAGATTCCACTACAGAAGTACCATCAAATATATGAAAGTTACGCTCTTCTTTCTAATATGGGACGTGGCGATGTTTTTCTAATTCCTTCACACTTTTTTATGTTTTGATATACAACAATGATTTTTAATATAATTTCTTTACTTTTTAGTGCAATTTCGTGTTGCAGGGCATTCTTTTAACGATATTGTTTGTTTATTTACTTACTGCCTAATGTAGCCACATTGAAGAATTCAATGCAGCCAAACTACGCTTGTTTCTCAACTGAACGCAATGCTGCCAACAGTCTTGTCCCGAAATTACACTATCAAGCAGATGGAGTGCTCCGTAGGAAATATATGTATGAGTTCGCAGACTGTATCGGAACTGGTTCGGCTACTACCGCTAAGTGTGCATGTCAAATGACATCAAGTATACTGCAAGGGGTGAAATTGGCGGTTCCGGTCACGTCGTTCAAATCGACGAATGCAAAATAGGACGATGCAAGTAGACTCGTGGGCGCTACAATTAGACTGTATAGCGACTGTACTGTTATTGGGGCATATCGTCATCCACACGTCATTAATTTCCACGTCGATCATTCCCAAGATCCAGCTGCCCTCTATGACGCGCCCACGATGAAATTTGCGTCGTCCTATTCTACATTCGTCGATTTCAACGACGTGACGGGGACCGCCAATTTCCCCTCTTGCAATATACTTGGTGTTATTTGACATGCACGCGGCAGTAGCCGAACCAGTCCGATACAGTCCGTGAGCTCATACACGTATTTCCTACGGAGCACTCCATTATCGTCGTGTCGCAGGATTGCTAAAGTGCAAAGCAGTGGATGCGTAACACAATTTGACCGGGAGATAACAGCCTGCTCAAACCATGTTCTTTGCACATGGACTGCGTCATCTATATCTGGGGCATTTTTGCAGAGGTTGGCTACAAGTTTTACATATCTTTCTCATGTTGGCTGCAACACGAGAACCGGTTGGTCGTCTGCTTGCGCATGCGTATACGTGCACCTTTGAACTTCGAAAATATTCTCGCGTCGCACAAAAGAATGTTTCTCCATATAACTAGAGCTGTATCATTTAGAACCCCAGTAAAAATACAAGTTAGTTCTCATGGCGTACGTCCTACGTCACTGGAGAAAAGGGTGGGTTCAGTCACGCGACTATATCATAGTCCACAGTTGCTTGTTCTAATGGAGACATATCCTGCATAACATTTCGAGCTTTGGTGGTCAGTGAAGCATAATAATGTTGACATCCTCAAATATCCCATCACTAAGTGGGTAGAAGAGTTTGACACTCAGCATTTCATTATAATCGGAGAAAATGTATATTGTTTAACTGTGTCATGCAAATTTTATGGGTTCTAAGCATAAATTCTTGGCGTAGCATTGCAGTACCAAAAGGTTTTGTGCCATAAAAAAGAGAGGATTTTTTTGAAGAGATACCATTATATAAAGTAGAGCTTCCTGCTTTTAAAGCTTTTGTAGAAAAATACACAAACAGGCATCTTCCCAGTCGTGTAACTCTACAGAAATATTATTTGCCAAAATGCTATAACAGAATATACATATATATATATATATATATATATATATATATATATATATATATATAT
The DNA here is from genome assembly GCA_030765055.1 of Mantis religiosa. Lineage (NCBI taxonomy): Eukaryota > Metazoa > Arthropoda > Insecta > Mantodea > Mantidae > Mantis > Mantis religiosa. The sequence goes on along the minus strand of CM060950.1, from coordinate 149,756,397 downwards.
ATATATATATATATATACATACATACGCCAGAATATAAGCGACAACAAAATCTGGATTTCCATCGATGAAACTACAGATGCTACACATAGGTTGGTTACCGATGTCATTGTGTGTATAGATTCACCAGAGACACCTGCTAATAAAAAATGTTATTAACATGCGAAGTTCTTCAGGAAGTGAGCCATACAAGTATAATTCACGGTTTTCAAAGTGGTTTGGAACTTTTGTGGCCAGGAAAGATAAAACATGACAAGATATTGATTTTCGTCACTGATGGTGCATCGTACATGTTGAAAGCCGCCAAAGAAATTTATCCCAATATACCTGCATGGCACATGCTCTACATCGAATTGCAGAAGAAATTCGCTCTTGCTACAGTGATGTGGATAGTTTCATATCGAATGTAATATATGTACCAGGTGGCCCACGCAAGCCATCCTTCGTTGAAGTTTAGTTACTCCCGGATAACGCAGACTTCGAAAGGTTTGCATAAGCACGTCAGTAAAGGGCACGCGATCCCAAGAGAGAGGAGACCTTGCTAAACGTAAGTCCACAGCTTGAAAACCAACTCCTAACTAACGTAACTAGTCCCATAACTCGCAGATAGAGCACTTGCTCACTACAGTGAGGTATCTGGTTTGATTCCTGGGCTCGGGAAATGTTTCTGTATAGGAGAATGAATACACACAAGGACCAAAGCGCATTAATTATTTGTTTTAAGGCATATCAACATCTCCACAGCTAATTTATAAATAATATGTAATGTAACAATTGTGCATCACAATTAGCAATATTAAATGATATGTCATGATGTAGTCATAACCAGTGAGGATTTTCAGTAGCCCAGAAGTGTAGATTATGTCTGTTTACAGCGGAGTCATTACTGAAATAGCATTCATCTCCCCATAAAATCTCCATGATAAAATTCTGATTTACATCAATTTTATTTGAGAGGTTTGCAGAACCATACCCAGCTTTGGAAATTGTTTCCGTATAGCTCTTGGTGTAGGTGCAGCTTAAATGGATGCCATTTTCTTTCCTTCAGAATCCTTTTACCGAAGAGCTCGATACCCCCAAGACTGCTGCAGCTCTTTTTTGTCCTAATTACGGTGAGAAATAAGCAAGCATTAATGGATGAAAACTAATGACTTTCACAATATTAATTATAATGATTCTAACAATATTATTATGGGTACATACCTATAATAATACAAACTGCAATGAAATAGCACGATAACGTTATTGTTTATAAGAAATTGTACGCACACATAACTTTAATGTTAGCTGTGCTGACGTTGTATGGGATTTGCTCCAAAATACTCAATAACGTTCCGGAAAATATCAAGTGCGTCGCAGATTGGTGTTTCTATGACACGCTTTGCCCGGAAAGATCCATCGGTACTTTGTAGTTGCTACCTGTTTGATTGTAAGAACTAACTCGAACTAAAAACAGATGGCCACGCGACCTTATTGGAACAAAACCAGGGGAAAACTCACCTCTCAGTGGAGCTTCGCTTCTACGTGCACTTCCCCTTTGAACAAAACCGACCACGCAACCCTTTTTGCACTAACGTATACAGGAAACATAAAACTACAGAGGACGGCTTGCGTAGTCCACCTGGTATATACATAAAAAGGCACCGAGCAGAACATTAGTATTTCAAGAGATGGCCCCTGGTGTCCCTCTAACTCTGCAACCCATTGAGATATGGGGCACATGATTAAACGCTGCACACACTACAAGATAGTCATAAGTAGTTAAGAGCTGCATCATACCATTTGACCTTGAAGTTAGGACCATTTGACCTTGAGAAAGTCCTGCACAAGTTTTAGAGGCGTATTGGGACGATTTCCGCTTTTAGTTTGCATCGTCTTGACTCTGCATCTGCCACCAAAACCTCGACGCACCCCTACGCACCCCCATCCACCCCAGCACAACCCCATGCACTCTCCGGACTTTCTGCATCCCTCGACGCTCCCCTACGCATCCCCTATCCACCCCGTGAAGCCCCACGCAACCGCTGGACTCTCTGCATCCCTCATGCACCCTCTTGAATCCCTGCATCCCCGTGCACCCTCTGGGCTTCCTGCATCCAACGACGCACCCCCACCCACCCTCGCAACCCCAGACACCCCCGAAGCACCCTCTGGACTTCCTGCAATCCCCGACGCACCCCAATCCGCCCGCGCAACCCGACGCAGCCTCTTGACTGGCTGCATCCCCCGACGTACCCCCAGGCACCCTCGCGCACCCTCTTGACTGGTTGCATTCCAACCCCGAGGACGCTGACGAACTGATCAGCTGGGTGGCTGGTGAGCTTTTAATGCGTTGGAAATGGTGTAAAAGGGGTTATCTTTTAATTTTTTATTAAGAATACACTGGAATAAAGGTCACGTGACTTTGTGAGAAGGAATAGAGAATGGTAAGATTACAGTTGGGCGTCCAAGGTTCCAAAGGAAGAAAATCAGGTGAGAACAGTAATAAAAAGGCAGGAAGTGACGTGTAATGTTTTGATTGGTTAAAATAAGAATGTTTTTGATTGGTCGAGAGGCGTAATTACGTGTGATTGGTGGAAATAAAAGCGTTTCTGATTGGTTGGAAAAAATCTGGAACAAAGAAATGCGGGGAAATAAAATGCAAATTAGCAGAAAGTGGCGAAGAAATGATGTGAGAGTAAAAAGTATGCAGTTTCCTATATTGTAATTGGATAAATTTCTGGAATATTTGTGGCCTTGGCGTTTAAATCGTACGTCCGCTGTTCTAGAAGAAAGCAGGCTCCTTGTGTGAGCATGCCAGCCATTTTAAACAGTCAGACTTCCGGGTTACAGAAAAAACGCAAAATAGTAAAATTGTCCAACTCCAGGTGAGTGGATATCTGAGCGTGCAGTTTGCTGTTTCGGCTTTACGCCATTCGACGGAAATATACAAACATTTAGCTGCATTAACATGAATTAGAGCAATAATGAGTTTAAACAGTATGTCATTTACGTGCTTTTGATGGTCCTCTAAATTACTCTCACATGAATATCTGAACTCAGTCTTCTAATTGAAACATTCACATTAATTTGTCACCTCGTTATTCTAATTGACAGTTTCACATGAATCTGTCACCTCAGGCTTCCAAGTTAAACCTTCACGTGAATTTCCAACCTTTCTTTCAATGTACACATTCAAGTGAATTTCTCACCTCATTCTTCCAATTTACGCTTTCACATGAATGTCGCTCCTTGTTCTTCTAAGTGGCCACGCCGTGGCTCAGTGGTTATACCGCTTGGCTCTCACCAAGGCGGCCCGCGGTCGATCCCAGGCGACCGCAAAGTGAGATTTGTGGTGGAAATCACGGCGCTGGGGCGGTTTTCCCGGGATCTCCGGTTTCCCCCGCCATCTCATTCCACCGGTGCTCCATCTTCATCTCATGTATCATCAGTGTCATCGCCTGCGGTGCCGTATGTAGTAAAAGCGGGCGTTAAACACTACACATTTCATTTTTTTATTCTTCTGACACTTTCACAAGAATTTCTCATCTCAGGCTTCTAAGTTATACTTACACATGAATTTCTCTCACTGTTCTCCAAACTGACACTTTTACATGAATTTCTCACCTCAGACCTCTAAGTTAAACTTTCACACAAGTGTCGCTTCTTGTTACTCTAATTGACACTTTCACATGAATTTCTCATCTCATATTTCTGACACTCCGCGGCGCGTGTAAGTGATTTTGCTTACTCAATTTCCTGTCCCCTGATGTAGTAGATGCGACGATAGGGTATCTTGCTAATCCTGCAAACTTAAACCATTGCAAACTGTATCAAGGCACTTTAACCCATTGCTGATTGGATCGTTTGCCTCAGCATTTCTCACGCTTCGAGGTACGCGTGGGTGTTTCTGCTTACACAACTTCCTGTGCGGTGATGACGTTGCATATTTCACGATAGAAGATCTTGCTGATTCTGCAAACCTAAACAAATGCAAACTATATCAAGAAGCTTTATCCCATTGATTGGATCGTTTGCCTTTGCATTTCTCACGCTTCCAGGTACGCGTGGGTGTTTCTGCTTACACATTTCCTGTGCGCTTTAGGAAGTAACTGCTAAATTTTTAAAAATTCTAAATATTTCACAAACTTCTAAAATTTCAAAACAATTTTAAACATTTCAAAGTGTTATAAAAATTCTTAAGTTCTGCAAAAAAATATGCCTAAATTTTCCAAAAAATGCCTTAACTTCTAAAAAATGTCTAAAATTCCATAAAGTGCCAAAAATTTAAAAAATCCAAAATTTCAAATAATTGCTAATCTTTCAAAAAATCAAAAATTCTAAATTTTCAAAAAAATCTAATCTTTCAAAAAACAAGAACAGAAAATAATAGGAAAAATGGAAGACATGAATAAGAGAGAGAGAACGCAAAATAAACGGAGAGTACTTACATGGCTGAAGGATGGACGACGACTGAGCGACAAAGGCATGGACGTGAAGATAAGATGAGAGGGATTAACACGGTATGCGATGTGAATAAGATATGAGTTTATCATTGAAATTATAATAGGACATTTTGAATTTAGAAAAGAAGAAATGATAAAAATCGCAACATCGGTAGGCAAGGAATGCTGCTACGTAATGGTTGCAGGTGGAGGAACGGTTTCCTTCCAAGCGCTGCGTATTGTACCTCAATTAGGACCTCAATGTCCATTGAGAAAATTAAGGATGTGGGAAGAAGAGAAGCGTAACTCAAAATATTCCCCATAACCATTTCTGGAAATGAAAATGCAGACCCAATGTTTTCCTGGCTTAGAGCTTGAATCGGTGTTGATAACCAAAGCGATGGGAGGTGGTGACAGTAGCAAGGGGTTAGGAATTTGATCGGAATCAGAAACACCAATGAAAGGTTTGAAATTGCGCAAGCAGGAGTGGACTTGATGGGTGTTCATGTCACGAGAACGGATCGGTTGAAATTGATTTGAACGGATCTGCAACCTCAAGGGGATGTCGTGCTCATGTTGTTAGCAACTGCATTCTAGCATGGAATAAGTAGTACGTAGTATCAATAGTCCTGGTCACTCACCAGGGAAGCATAGGTCCTTGATGAAAGCACGCCATCGAACTCTGTTGCTTGCCAATGCTTTAATTTCATGCCAGCTTTTCCCAGCCTGTTTTCGCTGCACCTCTGCGTTATACCATGTTGTCCTAGGTCTTTCTCTATGTCTACTCAGGCTCTGGCGGTTCCAATCAAATACCTTTTTTGACGTAATTTTCTCTCCTCAAGACATGCCCAATACACTTCCACTTTCTAAATTCAATTGCTTTAGAGATTTCGTGCTGATCTGCTCTTATTAATAGTTCTTTATTAGCTATAATCTCCGGCCACCAGATACCCATGATATTCTCGGGCAATGATTTACAAAAGACGGGTAATTACCTTCCAATTTGCTTTGTTGCTTTCCAAGTTTCACAACCATATAGGAAAATTGATTTAACATTTGTATCAAATAATTTTAATTTAAGCCTTAAGAAAATTTGCTTTGATCGCAATTTTTATTTCATCTGCTTGAAGGCATATGTAGCTTTCTTTAATTTAGCACTAACATCTTCATCTCAGCCGCCATTCACAAAGATTATACTACCAAGGTACATAAATTCATTTGGACCTTCTGTTTCTTCTGCTTCTAACATAAGAGCAGAATCAACTCAAATATTAATTCTCATTTCTTTTGTTTTATGATTATTACCAATCAATTTCGAAGTACATATTACGACAGAGAAAATTATCCACTCTTGAAAAGAAAGGATTTTCTTGTAAGTGTACCGTTATTTGTGATAGACTGCTTCTTATCAACCTGAGGAGGCTATAAATGGAGCTGTCAACATGAGACTCGAGATCCAAGCATCTTTACCTATACCGAAGCAAACATAATTATATTACCTGATCCTGCAAACGACTTTCTCATGTAATGTACACAATCATATAGTTATTTGTATACAAATCAGATTATTATTTCTTGTATTTGAAAATAGGAACAATGTTTATAATTGTAAATGTATGTAATAGGTTAATTTCAAGAAAAACAAAGCAAGTTTATATTCTATAACTCTCTTTTATTGATTCCATTGTACATTAGCATCATTTTCCTTCCCCCTTCCCTACTTTCTGAATAGCTAGATTCTTTAAAGAATTTATTTAAATTGTTTAAGTTCCTTCCAATATACGGCAATAGATGTTTTAAATTTCTTATAGCCTCAAGATTTAAAGATATTACATAATCTTTTAAACAATTATTTATAAAATGTGCTGAATTTGAAAGAATTACAGTAATATTATATGCATAAACTACAGTATCACAATACTCTGCACCTGTAAAGTTTTGCTCATGTAGTAGATAATGTTCAATACTTTCAATGTTCTTAGATATTATATCCCAATCCGTCTTTTTATATAAACCAAGGAATTATCACTTTCACACTTCATGAAGAGGGAGGGCATGTCATAGTACAAGTCGATGTTGGCTGGGTGTGCGGGTGATATGGTGACGTCATCAAGCATGTTGAGACGACTCTGCATTTTCCGGTGGCTGGTCTTGTGATTCTTCAATGAGTAAGAAGAATAAATGTTCATCACCTGCAAGCCTCCTCTCACTATTACGCTTCCGCTTTTTTGGGATATTCTCGCTTCTTCTCTTCCGTCGCACTATGCTTGGTGTTTTATAAGACATATTAAAAGGATCGTTAGAGTCATGCTAAAATATGTTTTTTTCCATTACCTAAAGAAAAAACAAAACAAACATACATCTATTAGGGGGATCCTATAAAGGTTAAAAACATTATCAAGAAATGTAATACGTACCTCCAGCTTTTGCCTGTTTTCTGAAAACGTCCGCGGTGAACAATCTGGAGTCTTTTGATTTAGCCAGTTCTCAACCTTCCTGACATTCTGCTCGGGAGCTATATCATTAGGTAGCGAAGCCAGACCTTCATCCACAGGTAGAGTATCCCGATCAGCGATTGGATATTATACTATATCAATGTTATGTCCATCAGGGAACAGGTCTTCCTCACACACTGGAAAATTATGCTTAATCATTCGGAATCTACAAGAAATAAAATACGTTTATGTTACCCGCGCTCGAATAACCAGGTGAAATAAAATCATAGAAAACATTATTTTCTTATTTATTTTTACTTACTCAAGCTTCTTCTTCCTTCGTTGGTAGACTTCACAATAGTCATTGCATAGGAAGTATGACGCCATGCGATCGTGCTCTGATGGATTGATACATAATACTGAATGCATGTATCCGTCGCATGTTTCCATATCGCATTCCAATATATGCTTTGTTACAAACACATCAACACCATCGGCACCATCAACTTGGATGGGTTTTCCTCTAAAGGTATAAAAATATTACAAGTTAGATGTTTATATTAAGGAGGAATGTTATAAATTTTATTAAAGAAGTAATACTACTTACCGGTTTTCTCTTTGACACACCCTACAGTTTTCTGTACAGACGGCAAGACTCGTCATCTGATCATGATTTGATGGTTCTTGGCATAAAATTCTATGCATTACGCCATTACACGTTTCGGTGTGGAAATACTTGTAATGACTCGCTTCCTCCGCACACTCGCTCCAATTTTATGAGCTATCAGCCATTTTCCACTTTGCTATGTAACTCCCGAAACCACAAAACATTGCTATACAGTTGCCTGCTTGAATGTTTAAACCAGTTAGTGACGTCAGATTCGATTGGTGGGGGAGTCCGCATGAAGAAACCTGCTTTTGCAGAATTGGACTTGTTCATTGCGTCAAATAAAGTCACTCAAATAGGGGGGAGTCTGCATGAAGAAACCTGCTTTATGCTGAAAAGAAAACCCCGTTTTCCCAGACCATTCTTTATATAGAAAATTGTCGGTTTTTTCAGAATTGTCTCTAATGGATTTCACTAAAATATATGTTTCATCGATTCGATTCTTGTTAACTAACCACTGGGTTTTACGAGGGTGTTCTGAAAAGTTTCTAACCTAATAATGATGCAAAACATTTTTTTCAGATTTCATCATGGTGTTCTTCTCGAACAAGGAGCGACATTCATGTGAAAGCGTAAATTGGAAGAACGAGGTGAGAAATTCATGTGAAAGTGTAAATTGGAACAACGAGGTGAGAAGTTCACGTGAAAGCTTCATTTGGAAGTCTGAGGTGAGAGATTCATGTGAAAGTATCAATTAGAATAAGGAGGTGACAAATTAATGTGAATGTTTCAATTAGAAGACTGAGTTCAGATATTTATGTGAGAGTAATTTAGAGGACCATCAAAAGCACGTAAATGACATACTGTTTAAACTCATTATTGCTCTAATTCATGTTAATGCAGCTAAATGTTATTGTATATTTTGTCGAATGGCGTAAAGCCGAAACAGCAAACTGCACGCTCAGATATCCACGCACCAGGAGTAGGACAATTTTGCAATTTTGCGTTTGTTTTCTCTAACCCGGAAGTCTGTTTTAAATGGCTGGAATGCTCACAATAGAAGTTTACTTTCTTCTAGAACAGCGGACGTACGAGTTAAACGCCAAGACCACAAATATTCCAGAAATTTATCCGATTACAATATAGGAAACTGCATACTTTTCACTCTCACATCATTTCCTCGCCACTTTCTGCTAATTTGCATTTTATTTCCCCGTATTTCTTTGTTCCAGATTTTTTCCAACCAATCAGAAACGCTTTTATTTCCACCAATCACACGTCTACCTTTACCCCTCTCGACCAATCAAAAACATTCTTATTTTGACCAATCAAAACCTTACACGTCACTTCCTGCCTTTTTTAATAATGTTCTCACCTGATTTTCTTCCTTTTGAACCTTGGACGCCCAACTGTAAACTTACCATCCTCCATTCCTTCTCTCAAAGTCACGTGACCTTTATTCCAGTGTATTCTTAATAAAAATAAGAAAGATAACCCCTTTGACACCATTTCCAACGCATTAAAAGCCCACCAGCCACCAAGCTGATCAGTTCGTCAGCGTCTTCAGGGACGGGATGCAACCAGTCAAGAGGATGCGCGAGGGTGCCTGGGGGTGCGTCGTGGTATGCAGCCAGTCAAGAGGGTGCAACTGGTTGCGCGGGGGGTGCGTCGGGGATGCAGGAAGCCCAGAGAGTGCGTCGGGGATGCCTGGGGGTGCGTTGGGGGGTGGAGAAAGTCAAGAGTGTGATTGAGGTTTCGTGGGGTGGATGGGGGTGACGCGTTGGATGCAGGAAGTCCAGAGGGTGACTTGGATTGCGCGGGGTGGAGGGGCGTGCTTCGGGGGATGCAGGAAGTCCAGAGGGTGTACGGGGGATGCAGAGAGTCAAGAGGGTGCACGGGGGATGCAGAGACTCCAGAGGTTGCGTGGGGTTGCTCGGGGTGGATAGGGGGTGCATAGGGGAGCGCCGGGGATGCAGGAAGTCCAGAGGGTGCATGGCGCAGTCAAGACGATGCAAAACAGCATCTGCTACACCAAAACCGGAAATCGTACCAATAGGCCTCTAAAACTTGTGCATGACTTTTTCAAGGTCAAATGGTCTGAACTTCAAGGTCAAATTGTGTGATTCAGCTCTTAACTACTGTCTTAGATAGAAATTATCAACAGCTGTGTTCAGCAAGATCCGCTACTGTAAGAAAATCAAAATCTCTTATTTGGAATGAGCTATTTGAACACCTAAGAATAATTTTTCACACGTGTCCAAAACAATTACGAAATATGAATCGACACACATTTCAATGCCTGACGCCTTAAGACTTGCAGAACAACTGGGAGAAACATTTTCCAATGGAGCCCCCGAACCAGGGAAAATTTAAAGCTGCCCTAGAGAAAAATCCTGGGTATTCTGCTTTACTAAATATAATAAATAGTTTGCAAAGTGATAATACAGTATCATCGACTCCACAATAATTCCAACAACACTTTTTATACGCAACTGTGATATGTGCCGTGGAAAGAAGCTTCTGTTGGTATAAACGTTGAGTGAATGAGGAAGTTTCATTTTCGATAACTTCAAAAAATATTATTATTCACTGCAGTACTTTCTACGCTGCAGCAGACGACCACGATTGTGCCCATGGAGGTCTACTTTAATTGACCGATGACTACGTAACTTATATGTTGGTTATTAACATGTTTTATACAAAGCTTAAGTATGCAAACATTTATGCCTGTTGTTTAATATGATAAACCTATGCTGTTTTCCTGATAACTAGAGAATACATTGTGTAAAATATTCCAGAATTACACACACACACACACACACACACACACACACACACACACACACACACAAATCAATGACACTTTGAATCTTCTCACAAAGCAGTAAAAACGCCACATTGTTATTGGTTTTCCCCACAGACATGACAAAACATCAAATTCTATTGCGATTACACTGTAATTTAGTGTATATCGCTGAATGTATATCGATAATTAATATACACCACTTGCTGTGTTAGGCCACAGCTTATCCTGAGCGTTTGACCACCAGGTTCATGATCTCCTTCACTGGACTGCAATAACATGCATAAGATTCAGATGTAAAATCCGATCGCACCACTGTACCGTATACGGTTTACTTGTCTTTCACCGAAAGAAAGGGATATCTTGAAAAGAGAAGCACCTACTACGAATGGCAAAGCGCTGAAGTGTACTGACCTTCACTGACGAGCACTACATTTGCTTGTCTGCTTGTTATCTTGTTTACAGCAAGAGCGAAATATTAATAAACTGGCGTAAGGTAACTGATGAAATACAAATAAAGTACTTGGGAGCTGTACGTCTGAAAGCAAACGTTAGGCAATCAGTTAAATACAAATGTAAATTATCGTTGTAGCTGCGCCATGGCTTAGTAGCTGGCTCTCTTCAAGGCGGCCGGGATTCAATCCCAGGCGACCACAAAATGAGATTTGTGGTGGACTATATGGCGCTGGGGCGGGTTTTCTCCGGGTCCTCAGGTTTCCTTCACCAGCATTCCACCGATTGCTCAATCATCATCTTTCCTATCACCTCATCTCTCTCGTAATTTCACTTCGGGCGTTAGGCGGTTCAGAAGGTCCTATGTTCCACTTATAGGAAATACAGGAATTCATTCATTAATTTAAATTATCACTGCAGCCGCCCGTTCTGTCATTTGACACAACGTGGTTTTGACTCACTCTTCTTTCTCTTTGTCACTATATTCAATCACGTTGTATATGATTTCTCTCTCCTGCCGATGTATGTCCAGAAGACATGAATGCATCTGAGGAGAGAGTACATACACTGACTCGCCATGCATGTGCGATAGGCTTGCGTAAACAACTTCGTTGTATCACATGTTTTCCGATATACTTCCACACCTTGCCAACTGACTAACGTATGGCGCCAGAGCGTACTTTCGCTCGAGTAGAGGAGTCGGAGCAACAGTGACAGCAAAGAACTGAGCGGTGGCGGTTGCTCTGTGTGTGTATGTTGATAGTGTCCGCAGTGCAGAGACATGTTGTCAACTAGAAGCACAACACAAAGACCATCAACTCCCGCAAAATTTTTGTCTATTTTGGAAGATATGTTCCTGTTCATGGAGTGTGGAAGAGTAGAGAAATTTCTAGTGTGTTCCAATGAAATGTTGTATGAAGAAATTGAATCTACAAATACACTATTCATGTCATGCAGCTGAATACAATAAATATCAAGGAGCAGAACGTGCCAATGTCATTATGAACTTTAAAGATACATTACTTATAGAAACAGAGGAGGAAATATACTCCTGACTAGTGAGTCTACCGTTCGTTTAAGCTACAAAATTAATTTGCACATTGCAAAAATACTTTACACCTTTGCACTGGTCTATTTGTGAAAAGGTGTGCTCTTCGGGTGCTTCAGTTTCCCCCGCCATCTCATTCCACCGGTTCTCCATCTTCATATATCAGTGTCACCGCCTGCGGTGCCGCATGTAGTAAAAGCGGTCGTTAAACACTACACATTTCCAAGACTACACCAATTGCCCACTCGGCTGTTCTGTATACTTCTCCCAACATACGTATCGATCAGGTTTCATCTCGCATGAAAATTAGCAAACATCGTTAGTTACTAGTCGGCCACGATATAAATGCACTTGAAGGAGGGCGCCACAGTTTTGCTTACTACATGAACCTTAGAGTACTGAGAGGAGCCAGGGGAAGCGAGGATGAAGGCGATACTGGGAATGTACAGTCGCACAATTAAAACAGTACTCATCTGCTGATGCCTTCACGTTAGTTCTCAGAAGGAGCAGGTCCGGGAATGTTTGTTTCAGGTGCTTCATCTGTTGTATCCGTGTCACTGTTCCCTTCATCAGCTGTATCAGTGTCGCTGCGTTCTTTTGCTTCAATATCCATATTCTCGAAATAACATTCATCATGATTGCAATCTTCATCGCTGCTCGCTAGACCCACGTTTATAATTATATCTTCAATTGCTTCCTCCATTAACCTATCTCGGCGCCTAAAATCTTCCTCAATTCTTTTCACGTGTCTGCATGCTTCTGTTCAATCATTTAGTGTAATTTGAGCTATGCAGCTTGTTGTGATGGCTTTCAGATGACTCAAACTAATCTATGATACATCTTTGCTGTAATCTTTTGTTTAATGAAATTGCAGACAACCTCTTTAGAGTTTAGGTCACGATGGTATGGAGGATGGCGTAAGAGTGTAAAAACTCTTTGTTTCGTTATTCTATAAACGGACTTTTCTTTACTAATTTTCACTATCTCTAGAAGCACATTTTTGTCACTTGCGGATCATGTTTAAATTTCTTTGGTGTTAGCCAATGAATAACCTGTGCCTTTCAAGATAAAGTGTTATGGGATTTATTTTCCTGTACGGTATGGTAGGATACATTATCGACAACAATGCTTTCAGGTGGAATATTTTGTATTAATTTCTCTTCTACCCACCCTTTTTATAATTTTGACTGTTACATTCATCAAGGAAATCCGCTGATTTGGATTTTTAATCGTAAATCAATTCAGCTCCCTCAATAAATCCCATGGATCCCCTTTGCATGTACAACAATTGCTCTTTGACCAGCACTACTAGATATTAGTCAAAACACCTGATACTTTCTCGTATTGCCAGCACTTCTTGACGGTATAGCGAGTATGGACCCATACTACTGAAAACGTGGCCTTTTTTCATTGTCACTAATAGCCCTTAGGTACTCTGCATGTTTTGCAACAATTTGTAGTTTCTCCATTAGCACAGATCGTTTTTTTTGAACTTCTTAAATCGAAATACCATTTCTCTTAATATTTTTCTAAATGTTTCTTTGCCACCCTGAAAGTTTATTTCTTCTTTGGCGAAGTTCAGTATTTTATCAAGGCAGAAATTTCTTTTTCCTGTTCATAATATTCCAAAATTTTTCTACGCACAACGCACTTATCAAAATCATCAACAGATATGAGTTTACGTGATTTTCGATTTTTCCTCGCAGTTGTAACCTTAACCCCAGTTGCTGAAACATATTCGGAATCCTTTATTGTGTTCATGATGGTTCTCCCAGAATTTCCACTATTTTTGCTGCCCTAAGTGTTGCTTTTTCAAGGGGTACGAGTAACTTCTCCTGTTTTTCTTGTCTACAGAACTGTATAACCTGATACATGATATGCCTTTCATCATAATGGGATACTTTTCTTGTTTTTAACTTCGTAGGTGCCTACTAATTAAACTCTTTACAAGCACACGCCAATTTTATCACAAAAGCACTGCAACTGCCACTATACCATAACAATTTTAACGGCACAAGAAAAGGTTCGAAGAAGCACCGTGTTAACTGCACGTCACATTGGAAGCATCACGGTACTGTTGATGTTTGCGTTATCGGAACTGTACCCGCGGTACTCCGTCCAATTACGACGTATCCGTTTAGTAACTCTTCTTGCCGAGTGCGTTTATATCGTGGCCGACTAGTAAGTCTACTGTCTGACCCAAGTTTACAATCTACAGTTAGCTTATCTACGTCATCTCTTTGTCCAAATAATCAGAGACTTGTCAACTCAAAACGAATCCAAAAGTCCCAAATAATGAGTGAAAATGCACTTCTACAGAATGTCACATCTTAACTTAGTTACTTCATAGCTCCAATTTCTATATTTCTTATTTGGAAGACAGTGGTAATGCTTTCGTTCACATTTGCGGTATACATAAGTAGTTCATTTATTTATTGTTTTATAATGCGACTTGTTAGAAAGTAAATACTCGCAGTACATTCTTACATATGTAAGACCATGAAAGTAAATATTCGCAGTACATTCAATACATTCTTATATGATTTGTAAGACCTTAATTAAAGTAGTATGCATTATAGAAATGTTAAATTTATAGCAAATTATATTCTTGTAGTAGTATGCGCCTTAGTCGTACTTCCCTAACATATTATTCCCTGTTAATTCAACTAACGCCATCGGTAAAAAAAACCTCCACCTGCTCCGTCCTGCTGAGAACGCGAGACGCTAGCAATGATGTCACAGAACATAGAGTTGGAAAAATACACGTAGTTCGCACTCATCAATCTGTACTGTTATGAGGAAGATGAGAGGTTAGTCTCCTTCAATCCAATCAGCGTTACACTGAAGAGTAGGTATCAATGGACTTAAAGCGTTTCTGCCCATGAAACATTCTCCAACTCACTGTCCCTAACTTGCGTAGCGAAAGCAACCCTTCAATTAGACAAGGCCACCGCAACTACAGTGACCTCTAGTGAAAAGTATTAAATGAGCACTAACATTCAGTAACGGACAACGTGAACTCCAAAATCAATTCCCTCACGTAAATTATTTATTTTATATGGCTGTGAGGTATGTTTCATTTTGTTTGTGATAATTACTTACAGTTCATATTATGAAGGTTAAAATATGGACTAGAAAGTGGTGTTCTTTGCTTTAGTACTGTATTCCCACAACAAGAAGGCAAGAAACGAATGAAGGGGAAGAGGGACTTCAACTGTTTGTCTGCTCTGTTAGTGGATCTGTTTACTAGGAAATGAGTGTGCGCGTCACCCATGCTGCCAGATCTACTATTTGTTGCAGTAACTGTAGTGATAGGTATTATGCATGGATGAGTTATGTGACAACATTTGCGTATTTTAAACGAATCTAGAATCTAGAAGCAGCACTGCCGTATTTTCGAGGATTCTTATAAAACGGAATTCCCATTTATTTTACACGTATATTTTGCACGTTTGCTACGATATTTGATGCATTCTAAATTTTATGGCATCGCAAAATTACTACCCTTTGTTGGACAACAAATGTTTTATGGGTTTCAGTTTTAGAAGCTTGGCAAATATGGAGGATTTTAACATTTTGAGAGAATGGGTTTACTAATCATTTCCTTAACTTCTAAATCACGACAGATTGAAGTATTTGTTCACAAGTACTTGCGGGAAGTAGTTTACTTATTCCAAACAAATGGGCTTGATATACGTGACTTAATTTCTGCTGACATAAGTTTCGTGCTGTACTATTTTATTGATTTCTGCTGTTACACGAAATCTAGCAAATTGCATACCAATTCGGAATTCATTGTGCATCTAGAGGAAGTGTAGAGCAACCTTAATGTGCACGGTCGTAGTGAATATTTTAATCATCATTCTTCCTGAGTGCAAGCTTAAAGTGTTACCACTGGGCATTTACCTTGTTTGTTATAATTTTGTATAACTTAGATACACGTCCTAACAAAGACATGCATTTAAATAGCTATAATATATTTCACAAAATTAAATAGTGCGGAGGCTTATTTCGAATTTTTACTTCATGTCCCATCATAACCTTCATCTTTGGAGGTCATTATTTCAAATGGAAGGTGGTGGAACCTGAATTACACAAGGTTTCATAGCAACCAAATCAGTCATGCTTGTGAGAAAACGGAAGGTACATAAATACGTGCACCGCCGATTTTAATATTACAATTAAAATGCGGAAGATATTGTGACTTTGTGGGTTCGTAGAATTAAAAGTTCGAGTTGCAGATATTCCTAATGTTATTTATTTTCGTAGAAATACACTCTGACCAATTCTCACGTAACAGCATTACGACGCATACAGTCTACCAAGGTCCATGGCCAAACAGGGTTCTGATTACATCACTTTACAACATCAGCTCTCGTTACAACACTATACAGCTGTTTTCTCCTCTCTGTTTACGACTCACTACCCTTTGCGAGTCGTCGCTCCCTTAAATACCTCATCTGATAATCCCAGACTATTCCAGAACACTCTAGAAACAGAATAATCTCTATCAATGAAGATGTCACCAGAAATTTCCATTATCTCACTTTGTTTGTTTTGGCAGTCGTTTACCTGCTTATGCAAGCTCTTTATTACCACACTGTTAGCCTATCAGTTCCTTTGTGTAAACTAGCCGCGCGAACCATTTTAGCGCATACGCCCTAGTGGTGAAAAAGGGATTCGCAACAATATATACCAAGAAATATCGCGCATGGCTAAAGTATATAAACGAAAAGTTTTAAATGCAATTATTTGTTTTGGGATGATTCATTATTTCGGGTAATCGAAATGTCACTCCGCATCTCTCGTGTAACCAAGATTCCCCTAGAGTCGGGAATTCCAGTGGCCGCACTGGATGCCGTGAGGTTCAAATATGACATGCATGAAAGATGATGTACAAAAATAATATGCAACTAACCTGTCTAAAGAAGATGTTCAAAATGTTTACCATTTTCTTTAAGGCACAGATTCACTCGTTTTAATTTATTTTCAAACACTGTAATTAATGTCTCCTTTGTTATAGATATTATTCAGCCTATCGCCGTTTTCAGCTCATTAATTGTTTTTGGATTGTCCTTGTAGAACGAAGCTTTAGCTACTCCCCAAAGAAAATAATCGGGAGGGGTAAGATCAGGAGACCGCGGAGACTACAGTCCTTCAGTAATTAGTCTTCCCCCCCCCCAAAAAAAAAAAATTACACTAACAGTCCCATAGATTTATGTGATGTATGAGGAGTGGCGTTATCTTGTCAAAAATGCACCGTTCACTTCATCTTCACTTAGCTGACAAATAAATGGAAAAAGAATATCCGGGCAGTAAACATCTGAATTAACTGAAGTGTCGAAAAAAATTGGCCCAATAATTCGAGAGCGAAAAATTGCACACTAGATACCAATTTTCTCTGAATATAAAGGGGTTTCCTGAACAGAATTGGAATTTTCCGTAGACCATATTCGCGTCTTTTGTGAATTTACGCATCCTGATAAGTCGAACCAAGCTTCATCAGTAAAAAGTGTCCTATCTTACACGTCAATTCCATGATGCAAAATAAACCTCTAGAACCCTCCCAATTCTGAACCTTTCCCGTGATCTGTGGGTTTTAATTCGTGCACGACTGACACTTTATATGGGTACAAACCGAGTTCTTTTCTGACTCTTTGTATGCGGAACCATAAGGAATATTACTTTGTTGGACCAATTTTCTCATTGATTTCTGTGGACTTTTAAGCATTCTACCCGATATATCTGACACTTTCTCTTCTGTTAGCACATGCAGCATCATGCACGGAATCTGTCTCCCGAAATTTATCAATTAAATCACGCTCAGTATCTCGGTGCGGTAGTTTTGAATTATGAAACTTGGTAACGAAACTTCTTTTCACTTTCTCGGTGTAATTTTCACGTTCTTAAAAACGTTTTCCATTAGAAAGAAACGTTCCTCGGTAAAATATATTGCTCTCACCTCAAACACTCGTCGGAAAACAAGTAGAGTAAACCAACTAACTAGCACAAGCCCACTGGCAGCCATAGACTACCTTGCTATAAACAATAACATCTGGTTCGGAATGGAATGCGGAAAACTAGGGATGTCAACCTTTTCTCGTATGGTAGGCTACTAGCTCAGTGCTGAAGGAGTTATTGATGACCCGTTATGCCCGCTTCGGTAGCGTAGATGGTAGCATGTCTGCCTCACATTCAAGAGGTCCCGAGTTCGAATCTCGGTCAGGGTGAGTTACCTGGATAAGGTTTTTTCCGGGTTTTTCCCTTATCCTTCAAGATGAATGTCGGGTAACTCTAGGCTCCATGGACCCTGGACTCATCTGAGCATCATTTCACCCAATTCATTCACGTCCGATATGACTTAACGTTGGAGGACATAAATTACACCAAAAAAAAAAAAAAGACCCGTTATATACTAATATAGTTATTCAACCAAAATTATAAGCTTTTGTTTGCTGTGTTGTTATATGCATAGAAGCTGCTGAATTTAACATTATTTCTCTAGCTCTTTCTCAGTCTTTGATACTTTCAAACGCAATTCAGCATGGCTAGAAATATCTACTTAGTTCCTCGACAGAGAATAAGATTAGTAAATACAGAATATTGGTTTCATTCACAAAGTGTATGATTATTTAATAAATTACTCTATGCAGGCATTAATTAAAGTTTATCCAGATTCAAAAGTATTATTCTCAACTGGTTAATTTCTACTACTTTTTATTTCACCGACGAATATCTTCTCTTAAATACTACTGTACACTTTAATTACCATATGTTAATATTTGCATGCTGATAACCTTTATAACTACTTACTTGAGGTTTTAACTCAATACATTTGATTAGTTAAACGAATACAAATGTTTCAGAAAGGAACAAATTAAGCATAGAAAGAATAGTTTATTTCAGAGTTAAAATCATTACAACTTTAGCTTTTACAGAATCATCCTAAAATAAATATATTTTAGGGCACAGAAAATGGAAGTGACAATTTCACAGATGAATGTCAGTAGAACACACTTTTAATAACATACAATTATATTTTGAGGTGGTGTGGTTGAAGCAGTTAACTGGAAGGTCATAGTTTTTCGAAGTGGAGTCTAAACAATATTGTTACTTGTATGGTGCAACGTTAGCCACATGGTGAATAGTTTGTTCGGCCTGGCATGGAGTCATGTCAACATTCGGCAGAACTACGAGTTGGATGTTTCAAATGATGTTCTCGTCGACTGATACCTACATTGGTAATCAGTGCTGACAAACCATGGCCTTCCTGTTGGTAAGCTTTTACTGCTTCATCCTTTAATTCCAGCCTCTTAAACCTTTACGGCAATACTTTTTATAAATAATTTTTTGTTAAAGAAGACATAATGATTAACATTTTGATAGAATAATTTATCGCAGTCATTGGAAATGACCCTGGAAGCGTTACATATATATCTCTATATTACTATAGTGACATGTCTATATGGATGTATACAGGTAAGCACATAAGATTAAATTAAACTTACAAGTTGTAAAGATTACAGGTACAGTCACTAACAAATGAATTTCTAGTATTTATACTTTGAAGCTAGATTTTTCAAGCGTTTTTATTTCCTAGATAAAGCTGACATTCTATTCTACAACATTTACCATATATTTAAAACAGTATTGGTTTTAACATGATTAAAATTATATCATTTGAGACAAACGATTACTAAGTTGTGGCATATGTAACATCTATAGAACAATGATTAAATTAAATTATATATAAACAAAGACTATAACAAACAGAAAACAATGAAATTCAAATAACACAGTGCAGTGGCGAGCATAAAACATCAGAAGCTCAATTCCATAAACAATGGAAAACAGAAAATAGCATAGCTACATGAACATATCAATGTAAAGTCTATCGAAAATAAATCAGCGATGTCCAATAGCATCTTGATGATATTACATGAGGCTCAAGAGCCTGGAAGTTTTAATCCTATTCTTTGCCTGTTTGCATTGATCACGCATACCAAAGGGCTCCTCTCTGAGTAGTAACCTCCTCGCACACCAGCATTTTCATGTGAAGCAGCAACAGCATCAATCAGGTTTACAGTTCGAGTGCACAAAGTCGACAGCCTAACTACTACTAGAATGAGCCATTACCTCATTGACTGTCATTCACCGTGAATGAAGGAAGACGTTCTATGCAGTATCGGGCTTGAAATCTGCTTTTCACAAAGCTCCAAGAAATGGAATTCAAAGGTGGTATTGTATAAAGATATATTTAAGCTCCTACAAAAAAAAAAAAAGTTAATTTTTAGTTTAAAACAGAGCTTCAACTCATGCTGTCAGGCAATTGCAACCTAATATTTTGAACTAAATCAGTAATAACTGTAGACAGACCTAAATGTGTTTATACAGAGTTTGTGTGCAAAAACGCGTGTTCATTAAAGAAGAGCATGCTACTGAAATTTTACCATTGAGGCAGACTGATCTTGTTCCCAAAGAGCGTTGAATTTTATATATTTAGTGCATCTGTTCCTTCCTGGACAGTGCTACAGTAAACTGCATTCATTTCTTCACTAACCCTCAGTTACATGAGCTGCGGACTAAGGGTCCGTAGTTTTCATTTTCTGTCAATAATTAATTAGAATATCAAGATTTTCATTAGCGGCTTTTTCTACCTTCCCCTCCACCCTTAAGGAATCACTGCCAATAATTGGAGACAGTCATCATTGTCTGAAGCAGCATCAGCTCTTTCAATTCTGCTAGCATGTTTGGCAAGTAATATTACAAAGTATAAATCAAGCGGTTTAGAAAAGTTGTTTATTTATTTATAAAATTAATATATTGTAAATGAAAGTCATTCAGCTAAGTACTCCTACAAGCATCAAAGAAATATTGGATGTACTGAATTTACTCCTACAGCTCCACAACTAAAAATTCGAGGAAGATGCAACTTCTGTGACAGGAAGAAAACAGAACAAGATGTTCTTGCAAGCTGTGCAGTAAATGTGTGTGCCTGAAACATGACATAGCATATCTGTGCAGTGAGAACAGCAACCACCATGAATGATTTGCTTGAAACTGACAGTGACAATCATATGTATGAAAAAATGAACGTTCTGAACAACTTTTTTACAAATTAATGTTTTATGTGTATTCATAAAACAGTTCAAATACAAAGCACGTTAATATCAGTGACTACAATAAATGTTCTTATTGGTTTAAGAGTAAATTATGATTAAAATTATTCTCACTAGTGATGCTTAAATATATTATGTTTGCAAACTCCCTGCATTTTTATATTGTTCAGATGCAAATATATTATATTTCGAAATCACAACATTGAAATGGTCTATCAAATGAGTGTAAAAACTAATGCAGAGTCTCGGTCCCCACGCGTGTAATGGAGGTAAAAAGATCGCCTGTGTAGAGGAAGGTAAACAAAGGCAGCTAAACAAGAATTTGATCTGGATACCATTTGTTCTAGTCGAAGATATAGAACATGAAAGAGATTAAATATAAATATGCTGAAAACCCTATTAATTTAACAATGTATTGTAAAGAAATATGGAAAATGGCTATCCCGATTGGTATATACGTGTCCACAGCTGTATCACTTATCTAAAAACTATTACTTTGTGTTTCTCCACAGGAACTCTTCACAGTTTCAAACTGGCACTCACAATCGTTATAAAACTTGTATACAAAGTTAAATAAAATTAATGGATAGCACAAAAGCTGACAGTTTAAAAATTAAGTACCAAACAAAACACATTTACATATAGTTTGACATTAATTGTTGATCATAATACTGATACTGAATACTTTATGAATTGGAAGATAATTACTCTGGACTGAAACCGTATAGCATAGCAACTCTGTGAAACAGCTCAGCAACAGCTTGTTTCAATCCTGGGTCTGTTGCGTGGGCTGTAAGTCGTCGTACTCCATTAAAAAGAACAGGAAGTAGAGTTCTGAAGTGCACATCATCCAACTGAGCTAGAAGATCAAAAACTGACCCAAGCATTTCTGCCCAAACTTTGCGATGCGCTTCACTATCCTGAAAAGAACGTTACACATTAGACAAAGCATCATTCACTACAGCAATATCTATATATAACGTATATACACAGGATGTTTTAGAATTCAATTGAACAACTTTAAGGGGTTATACAGGAATGTTGGCAGAACCATTCGAGATAGTACACTTATGCTCTCAGAATGCATTATTTTATGCAATAAGCCAAAATAAATTTGGGTCAGTACGCCACTTGATACCACCTTTGTACATGCATACATTTGCTACACTCCCAGTAACTGTACTGTCTACCCACCACAAGAAGGCAAGCTAGAGGTATTTGTAACATAATCACTTTTCCTGTCCCCACATGTTTATGTTTGCCTTCCCAGTATGACAAGGATGCTAGATTCATTTAAAATATGCATGTGTTGTCACATAAGTCACCCATGCATAATACCTATCACTGCAGTTATTACAACAAACATTAGATCTGGCAGCATGGGTGACTCAGATGAACTCTCACACACTCATTTCCTACTAAACAGATGCACTAACAGAGCAGATAAACAGTTCAAACCCCTCTCCCCTTCATTCGTCTCTTGCCTTCTTGTGGTGGGCAGACAGTACACGCGTGGCTCAGTGGCAACGTAGTGAGCTGCTAAGCCCATTCAACAACAGGTTCTAAGTTAGAGTCTTGCCGAATATTTCTCTTCTTTTTTTTAAATTTTATTTATGTTCTACATATAGTTGATTGCCAAGGATTTGGAATATGGTACTTTCCATCTGTTATTACCGCTGCTGTTAAATGTAATCAAGAAAATCAAACAAATAAAATGAATTTTGAGCAAGAATGTAGAACATAAGGCAATGTTTTAAAACTAGACTATGTAATCAAAATCCTTTATTAGAGGCGACTACAAAAATGGCATTACCATGACCGGGAAATGATACAATGTTGTGCATACAATTTGAAAGAATGTCCTGTTAGCTCTGGAAAAGAAATAACAAGTGTGCAAGGAAAATAAGTCATAAGTCATTAAGATTTATTATTCACTTCCAGGAATCGTAAAAATGTCTCTTCGTCAGGTATATGCAAACAGCGAGTATTCTTATTTGTGAACTTGGATTTTCTTAAGTATTTACCTTTAAGAAGCGGCAATGAATCTGGAAATACCACAATACATGTGTAGTAGTGAAATACAGCTATGAAAGCGTCAGGCCATAAAGTCATATGGTATATATTTAGCATCCAGATACCTGTAAATTATACATGGCGTACTTTACTCATATGTCCATAATTTTATGGTTAAGTAGTTCCATGCTTACGCCAGCACTGCCACATTAAAGCATGGCTTTAATAGCGAGCATACCTAAAAATGTTCAAGTATTTTACGGATGGTGTTAAGCAAATTTTCAGTCCCTAATATCTTTATTATCCAACCATCATATGAGCAAATTGTCACAACTGATCCACAAATGCCATTCAAGTATGAAAGAGAACAGAAAGTAGATCTTTTTTTTTTCTTTTGAGTTTTATTTTGAGTCACTATGTTTACACTCAACTTCACTTACTATGTTGTTGTATAACTGAAATGTTTTCAAGATCATTCGATCTCATCCTCAGCTGTTTGCTGACTCAAATACAAAAACTTGGTGACTTACATAGTAAGTGAAGTTGAGTGTAAACATAGTGATTCAAAAACAAAACTAAAAAATGAAGAATACTTCACTTTTAATAATGCTTCTGCTTTTAATATTTAGAAGGTAGATCATTCATGAATTATCTACTTCAAAATAATCTAAAATATAACTTTCATTAATGTTTTCAACATTTTGGCTTAGATTAAGTAATCTAGGGCTTACCTACTAGTCGGCCAAGATATGAATGCACTTGAAGGAGGGTGCTACTGTTTTGTTTACTACATGAAGCTTAGGGAACCGCGCGGAGCGAGGGGCAGCGAGGGGAAAGGCGACACTGGGAATGTACAGTTACACAATTAAAACAGTACACACCTGCTGATGTCTTCCCGTTAGTTCTCGGAAGCAGCAAGTCTGGGAATGTTTGTTTCAGGTCCTTCATCTGCTATATCCTTGTCACTGTTTCCTTCATCAGCTGTATCAGTATCACTGCATCCTTTTGATTCTATATTCATATTCTCAAAATAACATTCATCACGACTGCAATCTTTATCGTCATCATCGCTGCTCTCTAGACCCACATTTATAATTATATCTTCAATTGTTTCCTCCATTAACCCATCTCGGCACTTATAATCTTGCTCAATTCTTTTCACTTGTCTGCATGCTGCTATCCAATCAGTTTGTGTAATTTGAGCTATACAGCTTGTCATAGCTTTCAGATTACTCAAAGTAATCTATGATACTTCTTTGCTGCAATCTTTGTTTAATTGCAGATAACTCTATAGGGTTAAGGTCACAGTGCTACAAAGGAAGGCATAAGACTGTAAAATCCCTTTGTTCCATTATTCAATCAAGTCAATTGTAAAATCCCTTGGTTCCATTATTCAATCAAGTCAATAACAGGCTTTTTAAATTAATTTTCAGTATCTCTAAAAGCTCATTTTTTGTCAGTTGCGGATCATGTTAAATTTTCTTTTGTGTTGGCCAATGAATAACCTATGCCTTTTGAGATGAAGTGTTAGGAGTTTTATTTTCCTGTACAGTATGGTACAACAATGCTTTCAGGTGGAATATTTGATATTAATTTCTCTTCTACCCACTTTTTATAATTTTGACAGTTAATTGCATCATGGTTATCTGCTGATTTGGATTTTGAATTATAAACCAATTGAGTTCACTCAATAAATCCCATAGATCCCTCCTATGTACAAATTGCTCTTTGACCAACACCAGTATTAGTCAAAACACCTGGTACTTCCTCATATTGCCAGCACTTCTTGACGGTTTAGTAAATATGGACCCAAGCCTCGTTTGTATAAATTACTGGTTTATGTGGCACTTTTTCATTTTCAATAATAGCTCTGAAGTACTCTGCAAGTTTTGCAACAATTTGTGGTTTTTCCTTTAGTACAGATCGTTAGTTTTTGCATTTCTTAAATTGAAATCCCATTTCTCTCAATATTTTTCTAAATGTTTCTTTGCCACCCTGAAAGTTTATTTATTATTTAGTGAAGTTCAGGAGTTTCCTCAAAGTAGGAATTTCCTTTTTCTGTTCATAGTACTCCAAAAATTTTCTACGCACACCGCACTTATCAAACTCTTCAAGAGATTGGTTGTGCGTGATTTTCGATTTTTCCTCGAAGTTGTAACCTTAGCCCCAGTTGATGAAACATTTTATGTTCATGATGGTTCTCCCAGACCTTCCCACTATTTTTGTTGCCCTAACTGACGCTTTTTCAAGGGGTACGAGTAACCTTTTCTCCTTCTTTTCTTCTCTACAGAACTGTATAACCTGATATATGATCTGCTTTTCATCAGAATGGGATACTTTACTTTTCTAGTCTTTAACTTTGTAGGTGCTTTCGTAATTAAACTTTTCACAAGCACACGCCAATTTTATCGCAATGAGCACTGCACCTTTTTTGTGTGTGTAATTTACGTCCTCCAACGTTAAGTCATATCGGACGAGAGCACCGCAACTACCACTATAGTATTCGAATTTTAACTGCACAAGAAAAGGTTCGAAGAAGCACCGTGTTGAACTACACTACATCTGCGCGTCATATTGGAAGCATCTCGGTATTGTTGATGTTTGCGTTATCCGCACTCTACCTGCCGTACTCCGCCCACTTGTGACGTAAATGTTTAGTAACGCTTCTCGCCGAGTGCATTCATATCGTGGCCGACTAGTCTTTTGATCATACACCCCCGGGAAGAACGGAAGAGATATAGGAATTGCAAGATACTTAACGGGTGCAGGAACGGACAATGTAAGCGGCAGAGACGTACACAGTTCTCGCGACCTACCCAAACCGCCAGAGGAGGTTCAAGGGCTCCTCTCAAGCGGAAGCCGGGGAAAATTCAACCTTGCTGTTGAGGCTCAAATGAATACTCTCTGGCCGTGCTGAGAGCAAGTTCCGAAAAGCAAGCCTTCGCGCCATCTGTTCGCTGTCGACCGACACAGAGCCCTGGAGTCAAAGAGTGAAAAGAAATGGGAGAGAGGAGAGCTCCAGCGTTCACCTTCACGGAACCATGGTCAGAATGGACGGCCAACAGGGTACGAACCCTAAATACCTGAATACAAACCTAGCAGTCTATCGCGGTTCCATCTCGCGTAGTAATTCTTACAATAGTTTTGCACAGCGCAAATTAATTTTTAAAATGCATTATAAAGCTCGCAATAATACAAAAAAAAAAAAAAAAAAAATCCAGCATTCCGAAAAGAAATCTTTGCAGGGCAAAGATGGAAGAAGAAAAGACAAACAGATCAACTTCAGCATCATTTTAAAAATTAGCTCCCTTTTTTTTTTTTTTCAAATTTCATTTCTTCTGTACTTGAAAAAGAATTATTTGCAATTTGTACTTTATGTTTTTATTTAGCGTTAGTATTTAAAGCTTTCGAAAACTTTGGGTTGAAAGTGTAAAGCTTATTTCTGAACGTTAATAGAAAGCATTAAGGGGAATATAAAAATAAATGACCTCGGGTAAACAGTAATTTAAAGCGTAACTGTACTACCTAAAAGCGTCTTAGATTACATTGTGCAGACAACTAGGATTGGACGAGACAAATTCTAATTACCATCATCCTCATTATCTATTGTTGCTATAGCACTATAATTTCTGCTTAATCTTGTACAGTCGTTTACTGTGTATTGCTCACTAGAGTAATTTCATGTATGGCGAATGTTCCCCCCACATTTCACTTTGTAATTTTATTTACAAAATTTTATTTAGAGAAAGTGTATTTTGACACACTTATCTAATATAGATAATGAAGCAGCGCTAATTATTAAGATGTTACAATGATAATAGAGGCAAATCTCATTACTCTCAATTAATTGAAATCTCCAATCCTAGAGCGGTCGCGCTGAGTACTTTACTCACACATTTTTAAAGAGCAATATCTCAGAAACATTTAACGTTATAAATCCAGTTTGCTCTATTGTTGAGTTTATAATCTTGAATCACATTTATTTATTTTTTGGAATTTCCACGTTACATGCCTTAGTCATAAAGAGAACACTCTTAAGGTGTACCAAAGTATTTTACTCACATAGCGACCAACCAGGGATAAGATTTTTCCTAAAAACGAAAAAATTACTGTGTCTACAGTTCAACTGGCGGTACAATGTATTCGTTCTTCTTTCTTGTCTAAAAGCTTTTCGCTGAATCGGCAAGGCCAGCAATGAGAGGGTGAGTGAAATGATGCCCAAATGAGCCCGGGATCCAATCAGTAATCCGACATTCATCTTTACAAGATACAATAGAAAAGCAAATACAAAACTTTCACTCGTAACTCGTCCTAACCGCGACGTGAACTCAGAACCTCCTGTATGTGAGAGCAGATATGCTATCGAACACCACGAAGATGGGTATAGTTCATTTTATAATTAGTCTGACATGGCACGAAAGAACATCTCAATACTTGCCACCTCTACATCCGTCACATTCCTCATTGGCTGCAGGACAGTTCGTTGACTCTATCCAGTAGGAAAATATTAATATCTAACTTTAGCCAGAACATCTTCTCTACTTGGAAATACATCACGTGCTAGGAGAGTTGGTTCCACTCTACTGATCTGAACACCTTAGTTGCAATATCAGTCTAATTCTAAAATGGGCTATACTTGTGCCACGATCAAACTTGTAAATTATCGGTAGCTAAGTACGATGTAAAAAAAGGGCTAAATTATTTACCATATTAAAGCTAAGCAGAAAATTTACCTGGGACAGTCTAAAAAACTACATGGAAACATGCATAATCTGATTTATAATATATTTTAAATTTCAACCAGAATTATATTACAGAAATCCCGAGGATTCTCTACGTCAATGGAAAACTCTGGACACGACCAACTTTTTAAAATCGAGTAGAACAACTGTATTACTATATGGTCAAAACGATAGTTTCCTTATTAAAAATGAATGGTCAGTTGTCCTAAATAAGCTTTTTACATTGGTGGAAATAAAATGCAACACGCTTCAGGACTGTGTTCATTGAAGCATGGGCATAGTATATGGATACTGAGGAGCTATAGTACTGGTGGACGAGGATATCATATTACCTTTAACTTACCTTTTCATTAAAGTTAAGCAATATGGTGCTGCATTTTTTTCCCCCGACAGTGTCTTTTAACCACAATACTTACGGAAATCTCAAGGACTGGCATTATAAGTAAAAACTAACAACGCGACCAACCTTGTAACTTCTCAGGTATAGACTGCTGCTGGTTTAATTAGTAAGAAACCTTTTACGAAATATAGCAACGCTAATTTACTCGCTGTATTGAAACTTTGTTGTGGAAACGTAGAGTCAGAATGAAAAATTCAATGCCATAGCCGGTATTTGAACCACGGATCTTCTGGTTTCCGTCCAGCCGCTCTACCAACTTTGTTCCATCCTGCATTCACAAGAAAGACAGTTGGAGCAGTTTCAGCAGAAATAGTAGTTACTTATATTGGCACAATTGAACGAAACAACCGAGGCTACCGAATTAGCCTTAACGAAGTGAACTGCTTGTTTTCTACCCCCACCCCCCCGCCCCCACTCACGCCAATGCTTTTTTCTTCATAAACTGACCAAACCGTTTACAGGAAAGAACCAGATTTTAAAAACGCCACTAATCTCGCACAAATAAAAGCATTTCAAGGGAACTGATAGCTAAAAATTGCTCATTTACCATTACGTCCTCCCCTTCAACAAAGTACTCGTGAAATATTTTAATCTTAAGTGAAACTAACCGCGAGCAGAGGATATGGTTGCGGCTTTTTTTCTCTGAACTTTCCTACATTTTCGCCCAAAATTTTGAAGATATTTTATGAAATTAGCTGCGCATCTCATTCAGTTTATAAATTATTTATTTTAAATAAAAATTTACGTTATTTAATAAAACATCAGGTGAATTTCAGAGCAGTTTTTATAAGTAAATTTTCTAATCGGTTTTTCTCAGTTACAATATTTTATAAACCGCGTGACATCTAAAATGTTTCAATTTCTATTTTATCAGAGTAAAAATTCAGAAACACTTTCCCCGATGTATACTACAACTTTCTCTGCAGTTCTTAATACACCACAAATGTGTTAAGCCACCATCCTCATCGAAGTTTAGGTATAGATTTTCTGCCTGAACACCGACTATTTTTGAACCAGTATATTTAAAAACATGTTTGTCATGAAACTAATTTTTAGCCCAATAAGGCACATAAATCTAAAGTGCTGGTTAAAAATTATCAACAATGAATCGCAAGTTTTATTTGCAAATAACTTAAAATTTATGTTTTAAACCGTATATAAAGAATAACTCAACATACATGCAGCAAACTGTGCATTCAAATTCCTTTACAGACATAGAATATGGTAAATTCAAAACACTCAGTAGAATAATTTAAATAATTCAAAACTTGGTTCATTTAAATACCTTATTGAAGAATCAAGACTGAATAATACGAGATGATAACAGTCGACATTTACATGTAGTCAAGTGGAGTGGACACCGCGAAATAATACCTCATCATCCGAGCAAACATTAGGACCTATAAAGAATGTATCTTTTTTCCTTTATCAAATACTAGCGCCACTAACAGAAGCAATCTATTGGTATTTAGCAGAAAGAACAAACGATGTTACACTTTATAGATCTAGCTCTCTCAGTACCTTTAATTGTATTAGTTTTAAAACTTCATTTTTAAATTTCGCTGATTTATCAACCTTTTCAGGTGAGGTGTTAAAAATATTTTCCTTGGATGTAGCACAGCAATTTCTATGTCGTTCCCCTGGTCTGTGACATTCTTTTGATGTCTTCTCCAATATAGACGTCTTTGGAGAATCTGCTCCATTTGTGAACTATGGAATATTTTTTCTACTGATACCTGTGGGTGGGTTTTGAGGATTCGACTGTGATTCTGGATTTTAGAAAGGAAATGGTATCTAACTATTTAGTTATTATGTCTTAACTTCTGACGCATCAATAACTTGACGGTTTAAAATAACTGTCTGTAATAACAATGAGAAGTCACTGAAATTTTAAATGAAAACGTGACCGCTAAGGATGTACAATCAGAACAAAAAAATATTCGTACACTATTAAATATTTTTTAAAAAATCTGAAGCTTATTTAAAGCATATAGCAAAATTTATTGGATTAAAAATGGCAGCTTCGACAATATTTATTTTTTGTATGAAAATAAAATTATTCATAAACAAAATGTCACTACTATAAAAATAAAGATCATTTACACATTTCTGAGGCGTAAAAAGTAATCGTACACCCCAAAAATAATGCGCATTATTACAACAGCGTAAACATTCAGTATTTCGTAGGGTACCTTTTTTGTAATTTACATCCTCCTACGTTGAGTCATATCGGACGGTGAATGAATTGGATGAGATGATGCTCAAATAAGTCCAGGGTCCATGGAGTTTAGAGTTACCCGACATTCGTCTTGAAGGATAAGGGAAACCCCTAGAAAAAAACCCTTATCCAGGTAACTCACCTTGACCGAAATTCGAACTCGGGACCTTTTGAACGTGAGGCAGACACGCTACCGAGGTGGGCGGGGTACCCTTTAGCTTTAATTATAAGTCTCTAATCTTCTTGGTAGAGAATGGACTTTTTTAACCTCTTAGTTTAATACTTGGTTTCATTTTTCAACAAGAACCGTTTTAAATGCCCTTTGTAGTGGAAATTGTCATTTTTTATGCGTTACCCCAGGATTTCATGTGCCCGTTAGGGTTAATATCTGGCGACTGGGAGGGTATGAAGCTGCATAGGAACGTTTAACCACAGCTGTGTATTAAGCGCAGCATACTCTGAATCATTAATAGGGCTCGGAAGTTTAGGGGGGGGGGGGAAGACGG
Source organism: Mantis religiosa (assembly GCA_030765055.1). Lineage (NCBI taxonomy): Eukaryota > Metazoa > Arthropoda > Insecta > Mantodea > Mantidae > Mantis > Mantis religiosa. The sequence continues at coordinate 149,725,631 of CM060950.1, read as the reverse complement.
GGTTATACGCTACCTGCGTCTCGTAAAAAAAGGGGAGGGAGCTCAGGGCCATGCAGTCGCGTACGTGCTCATACAACCAAGGTCATGGGCGACGGTAATCTATCAAACGTCCGTCACACGACGGACACAGTGTCATACAATATATTACACATTTATTCATAAATTATACAAAACAAACTTATCTTTTCCAGATATTTGAATATAAACAACAGAATTATCAATATTTAAAATGTGCACAGTAAATGAAAGGTTAATTCGTTGTGACAACACTGCATTATGTCTGTGCACATGTCTTGTTACAGTGAACATACGTTTTGAAGGTTTCAAACGAAAATGATCTGTTCTCTTCCGACAGGCTCTGTATTGGGAAAAGCTTCTCTCTGCATCGCATGATGTGACTGGGGCAAATACAGTGCAATATCTTATATTTTACTGCAGAACGCGTTTTTGTTTATGCCGCAGAAACATTCCGTCTCTGCTTGGCGTAGCCATGCGCGCGACATTCCACCAACAGCACAAGTTGATGACTCAGTTGACGATCTCGTGCACAACTATCACGGATTTTTGGCTAAACTTCCGGGCCCTAATCATTACCATGGTAAACATACAGTGTACTTGGAAGCCCACTTTCTACACATGGTGGGCAACTCTTGCTTAGAAATGCCCATGTACTTCTGTCGATAATATGGAGATTGCCGACATCTGATTCACTCTGGAAAACCCAAAAACGACGGCTCTCCGCCATGCTTCGCTGTGGAATTAGATTTTTTGACTCAATCCATATTTTTTCCTCCACTCTTGGCGGCTGAGATTGAACCAAACTCCTTGAATAGGTTCTCATTTCTTCATACCACCTTTCCCCAAATGTCTACGACCTTTTACTAACGAGTGAATTCTAAACGCTTTTTATTTTTTCCTGTTCTGTGCTGACAGAACTTCTTACGTCATACTCTAAGCTATTGTAACCTTTGTTATTGAAAATACATAGATCTTACGCTGCTTGCTGAATCTGTAACGCATGCTCTTAGCAACTCAGCAACAATCATTCGTAGATTCTTTTTAACGTAGCAAAGAATACTGCTCACACCTCTAGCCGCGAGGGTTTTGGGTGACCGGTTCAGGTTTGTTTAGGGTGAATTTTGTGGTTCCTACCCTGACAACGATGGTTTGAATGGTCTGAATGGTTTGCGTCATTTCCCTACTATCTGCAATACCTCGGAGTGAGTTCTGAGATCACTGTGAAGTTTATTTTCTCTCTTCGAAAGTTATTTCATTCCTTATTTGGCACATTTTACTTTACTTCCGCGACACGCTGTGCTTGATGTCAGTCTGGTGACTGCAGGTCATTTGCTGTGAGACAAATGAATTGAGGTGAAAACTTCCGTCCATCCCGAAAATAATTACGATATAATTATTTATATATTGTCTATCTATTAGTTATATATAATAATTGTTATATATGGTTTAATTGCATTTATTTTTTTCGTATATGTGTACATATGTAAAATGTGCTCGGCTTGCCTGGCAGCTGAGGTTTTCTTAAGGGGAGATTTTTATAACTTTGTTTGCTAGTAACCATTGTCCACCGACCCTAAGGGGAGCAGGCTTTTGTATAAGCTAGAGTTCAAGGTTCCAGGAAAGCGTCTGTTTTTGGAGAAAATTTGATAAACAGGGAAACAAATGGGCCTCAGCAGATATTTGGCAGCATACCAGAAGACAGAACGCCACCCACACTATGTATAGCGCGAAAACATGGCCAATGGTGTTTCAGATGATCTGACACCACGGGGCGGCTGAGTTATGTATAAATATCTGGGAAAACGTCCAGATGATGATGATGATTGTGATATCGGGCGCTCGACAGCGCGGTCATCAGCGCCTCTAAATGACAAAGCCTTCTAAAAACAAACTAAAACTTGGCTAAAAACTGTTGTTAGCAATAAAATCATGACTAAAATATATGTATACGACGTATGTCAAGGTATAAAAAAGGTAAAAAGTTAAAAGGTAAAAATAGATATCTGGCTATATGCTAAAATCAACATTGGATAAAAATCTAAAAACCTTGGCCACCGCTTGCTAGTCGTCCGCCAGTAGGTCTTTCAAGCTGGCCGGCAGCTGAAGAGACCAGCGAAGACGCTCCAGGTTACGACACACCAAAAAAACATGGCGGACTGACAGTGCATCCCGGCATAGCGGGCAGACTGGCGCAGGGCTCCTTTGTAAAAGATAACGATGGCTAAAAAAGCAGTGGCCAATGCGTAACCGAGCAAGAACGACTTCCTCCCGGCGAGAGGCACGGGAGGAAGTCGTCCAGGGAATCAGAAGCGCCTTTATCGTTTTAAGTTTTTTTCTACGATGAGCAGACCAATCGTCCCGCCAGCACGACAGTACTGCTCTCCGCATTATGCACCTAAAGTCTTCCGAGGTTAAAAATGGAATCCTTAACCTGGGCTCAGTGGTCGCCGCCTTAGCTGCCGAATCCGCCAGTTAATTCCCACGGAAATCCTCGTGTCCAGGAACCCACGCACACACCACGCTGACGCCAGTGGCGTGTAGAACGTGGACGACGTCCTGGATGCGCTGTACAAGAGAATGGAAGTTTTACAGCTCACGAAGGCTCTGAAGGGCGCTGAGGGAATCACTGAGGACAAGGCAATCACGCAACCTGCTGCGGCGAACATGCAGAATGGCTCGGTATATGGCATAAAGCTCGGCATTGTAGATGGAGGTGCTGCCATGGAGACCGAATGTATAGGGTTCGGCCCCATGGACATAGGCACATCCAACACCGGTAGAGCTTTTGGATCCATCTGTATAAATTAGGATAAAATCTTTATAGCCAGATAAAAATTCTAAAAATAAACGGCGGATAGTACTTGTGGGCGTCACAGCCATCCGGTACTCCGTCATGCCAAGATCGACGAGGGATGCTGCACGCAACCAAGGAGGATACACTCGTTCGCCCCTAGGAAACATCATAGGCATCTTGAGTGCATGCCACCTAAGAAGCTCCCGGAAGCGAAAACCGGGCGGCTTTAGGACTCAGTCGGGTGTTCCTATAATGGACGTCAAATGAGGTGTCCAGAAATGCTACAAATGTAGGATGCGAAGGCATACTGTTTAACCCACAGCCATAATTCACTAGCAAAATCTCCCGCCGATATTGCAGAGGAGGTTCTGCCGTTTCGGCGTAGAAACTTACGACTGGGCTAGTTGGAAATGCCCCAGTAGCTAAACGAAGGCCAGAGTTATGCACCGTGTTCAGTTTTTTTCAGCACAGATGGACGAGCTGGATCATAAACGATGCACCCGTAGTCCAGCTTAGATTGGATCAGTGTGCGATATAAAGGAAGCAGCACTGCGCGATCTGCCCCCCACAATCTCCCACTAAGTACCCACAAGAGATTAAGAGAAAGCTCACATTGTGCTTTCAACTGCGCTATATGCGACAACCAGCTAAGCTTTCTATCGAAAACCAGTCCCAAGAACATAGTTTCATCGGCAAATGGTAGAACAGGACGACCTAGTCGGAGCAAGGGTGGCTCCTGACGCTTGCGGCGCCAGAAGTTAACGCAGACTGTCTTCTCAGTGGAGAACCGAAAGCCGTTCTTAGAGATCCAGTCGTGAAGGTTGTCTAAGCAATGCTGTAGACGACGCTCTAGGAACGGAGTACGCAGAGTACAGTAGACGGCGAAATCGTCCACGAATAAGCACGATGAAACCCCTCGAGGAACACACTTAGCGAAAGAGTTGATTCCAATAGCAAACAGTGTAACACTGAGCACTTATCCTTGTGAGAAACCGTTCTCTTGGATAAAAAGGTTTGAATAGACCGAGCAGACACTTACTCGGAAAACGCGATCGTTCATGAACTCCCTAAGGAACACAGGTAGGCGTCCACGAATATTCCAGCTGTGCAGGGTGCTTAACAGCCCGGCACGCCAACAGGTATCGCACGCTTTCTCGAGGTCGAAATACATGCCGACGGTCTGACAGTTCTTAAGGAAACCATTCGTGATCTGCGTTGACATAGACACGAGATGGTCTAATGTGGAACGGCGATGGCGGAAACCACACTGGATGTTCGTCAGTAAGTTGTGAGTTTCCAGCCACCACACCAACCACCCATTGATTATGCGTTCCATCAACTTGCAGACGCAGATGGTGAGGGAAATACGCCGGTAGCTGTAAGGCAGATGTCGATCCTTTCCAGGTTTCAAAATTGGAATAATGGTGGCCTCACGCCACTTATCAGGAAAACTGCCGTCAATCCAGATACCATTATAGACCTCGAGTAGGAAAGCCTTTCCTTTGGGAGAGAGATGTTGTAAGAATCGCACATGGATACCATCTGGTCCTGGTGCAGATAGTCGGGAGGATGAAAGTGCGTGTTCTAGCTCTGCCATGGTGAACAGGCGATTGTAGTCTTCAAGGTTTCCAGAAAGAAAGCAGAAACCTTGAGACTCCACCTGATTCTTAATTGCGAGGAGCTCAGGTGCATAATGATCTGAGCAAGACACATGAGCTAAGCACTGCCAAGGGTGTTAGCCACATCAAACGGATCCACAACGACTTCTGAAGGAGTTTTCAAACCAGCTATCGGTATGTGAGTCGATTTTCCGGCCACGTGCCTTAACCTATGCCATACTACAGAGGAAGGTGTATGGCGATTGAAAGACGACACAAAAGTGTTCCAAGATGTCTCTTTGCTCTGCTTAATAACTTGCTTAGCCCTGGCACGCATCTTTTTGTACTGAATAAGGTTCTCCCGTGTGGGGTGCCGTTGGAAAAACCCGTAGGGCATGCCTACGATCACGGATAGCATCCCGGCAGTCATCTGTCCACCATGGGACAGGACGTCGACGAGGATTCGGAGACGAACGCGGAATAGATCGTTCCGCGGCGGAAAGTATCAACTTGGTAAGATGCTCGACCAAGTCATTGACAGAGGCGTGCTCCTTATAACTAAACTCCGCCAACTGGGTGTAAAGGGCCCAGTTGGCAGGATCGAAACGCCAGGTAGGCAAGCATGTGGAACACACGTTTTGATCTAGGAGACTAATAAGATAGGGGAAGTGCTTACTGGAGTGTAGGTCAGAGATGACGTTCCATTGTAGGGACACTGCTAACTGCGGTGAGCATACTGTCAAATCCAGATTGGAGAAGGTGTTGAAGGCATCAGAAAGGAACATGGGTCCTCCGGTGTTCAGGAGAACCAGGTTGTTACTGTCCAGAAAATCGGAGACAACTCTACCTCTCGCACAAGTTCGTGTAGAGCCCCAGAAAGGGTGATGGGAATTGAGTTCTCCAACCAATAGAAAAGCGGTGGGTAACTGAACAAAAAGATCCTGGAGCGCAATAAGTGATTGGTCATCTGAGGGTGGGATATAGATGTTACAGACAACCAAGTCTATCGTCGGCAGTACTATACGGGAAGCAACTGACTGAATGCTCGTGCGTAAAGGTATTAGGTCCACATATACGTTATCTCTGACCAGTACCATTGTCTCTCCGTGCGCCGGAACACCCTCCTCCGGAGCTAGATCACGTCGGAAGGGAGTATACCGCCTTAGGTGGAAGGGATCTTGGGGACGTAGCTTATTCTCCTGTAAGCAAACGACCAAGGGATCGTGCTTACTAAGTAACAAGTCAAGCTCTGGGCGATGTGTCCTAAGCCCACGTATGTTCCACAGCAGCATTGCCACTGGAACGGTCGAATAAAAGGTTAAGGATTATTCCACTTTATGAGGATTTCGATGGTGGCCGAATCATCAGGAAGTTTCCTGGAAGCCTTCCTGGCAGTGTGGTCCGTATCCTCGTGGTCCATCTACTCTACGGATGAGGCCCCCTTGCCGATAGAGAACTTCGGTTCAAGGACCCCAAAACTGTTGGACACGGAGAGCGACGAGGATGACAATCGTCGATCCGAGTCTTCACCTGAAGATTCTTCTGAGGAACTTTTCGACGCCCAAGGGCTCTTTTTTCTGCTGCTAGTTTTGCTGGTGTCCTTGGGGAACTCTTGTAGGTTGTTTTGAACTGTTTGGGCGGCACTTCGTACAGAACTGGCTTGTCGGTCTTGCCGGAGGTTGATGCTTTAGCCGGTGACGGTGCTGGAGATCTCCTTCCCGACGGAGGCGTCGGCGTTTTAGGTGCAGACAAGGGTGTTGCGTTGGCCGGTTCTGGAATTGGTGTTGGAACAAGGATTTTGTCCGATATCGAGGCCTCGTGAGGAGCGCTGGTCTGAGTGGCGATCTCTTTCCTGGGCACGGGCTTAGCAGCTACAGAGTTGTAAGTAGCTGTCCGCGGGAGGGAAGGTATGCGGGTGCGCGCGAGTTTCCGGGCTTCGGAGAAGGAAACCTCTTTCACCCGGATCTCTTGGATCGCCTTTTCCTCAAAAAAGCGCGGGCAATCACGAGAGCTGGATAGGTGCTCTGCAGCGCAGTTCACACATTTAACTGGCGATGAATACGCACCATCGTGCTGTGACATCGCACAGTTAAAGCATGTAGGCGAGGCGTTACAAAATGCGCTTGTATGCCCCAATCGCTGACACTTGTAGCATTTTAGCGGGCTGGGTATATAGGGGCGTACCTCGATGGTCTCATACCCTACCCTGAGCCTTTCTGGGAGGTCGACCCGATCAAAGGTCAGGAACAGGGTACGGGTAGGCACCAATTCCCCTCGCTCTCTACGCTGTACACGGTAAACAGGCGTCACACCTTGGTCTTTAAGGTCCTCCACGATTTCCTCGGTCATCCCGTCCAACGTACGGGTGTTGACCACACCGCGAGAGGAGTTCAGGCTTTTATGGATCGTGACGTTTACCGGGTAACTGCCCAACAGGTTCGCCTTCAATATGACCGCTGCCTGGGAGACTGAATGAGCGTCCACCAGGAGCGCGCCATTTCTTGATCGTGTACATGATTTCACCGGGCCAGCGATCTTATCCAATCCCTTTTGGATGATGAAAGGGTTCAATGACAGAAAGTTCTTTCCTTCCTCAGTTCTGGTTACAACTAAGTAGCGAGGACCACAGAGCTCAACTACTTCCTTTACAATTCCCTTCACAGTTGTCGGTTTAAATTTAGGTGCCATTGGGGTAATGTCCTCCACCATTGCAAACGTCTCCGATGGCGAGCTCACATCCTGGGCGCCACCCCGGCTTAGGTGAGAGTCCTGGCCTGGGCCAAGCTCACCTTAGGGTCACACCTCCCAGTGTAAAGACAGGGGCACCCAATCACCTTCAGGAGTGTAACAGCCCATGCAATAGCCCATCCCCGGGATTGACCTTTATCAGCGGATACGAACACAGTCCTACATGGTAACAAGGGGCTGGGAATTACGCGTTACCCAGTCACCCCTTGCGCTTCCCAGTCCAACCACCCGCGCTATGTTACCCATCAGACATGTGTTCACGGAGGAAGAAAGAAAAAAGAAAAAATAAATAAATGGGGTCAAACACCGAAGTGGACCATGGTTTGTGCGTTTGAAGGAACACTCACCTCGCGGAGGAACCCAGTCGAGAGATTACATCATAGCCTCTTCTGTCAGTTTTCGGGGTTACTGATGGGCCTTCTCGGCAGCCGTAGCGGTACTGGGGTGCACCAAGTCCCCACCGTACATCAGTCAATCCCCTAGTTCTTGTTGCCCACCGCTCGGGACGAGGACCACAGAGGTTAGATTTTGAGGGACAGAAAACGTCCAGCAACCCCCATTCTGCCGACACACAGTAACACGGAAAATCTGCGCTACTAACGCTTAGATTATCGCGCTTAAAATGGCCCGTAGATCCCGCGAGTGATTAACACGAGCAAGTGAATTCCGGCTGCGAGGGCAATAAGTTGGAATGCCAAATGAAGGTATTATTCGTTTCTGTGGAGCCAGCAAGCAGAGGACATTAGCCGACTGATATCCGACTGTATCTGGCTGTTAGGTACGTGTAGTAACAGGAAATTTAAGGTATCTATGACTGTTTCTTCGACGTACAATTCGAGACTTCCGACCTGTCCATTCGACCCTGGATCTCCGACACCCGTAGACAGTCAGGCACAGATAAGTCCTTGCTCCTGCACTTTCGTGAGTCCTGACGCAGCCGAGGTACCCAACATCACCAAAATCATCGAATAACGTTGGAGAAAGCAGCAGAAGCAGAAGCCAGAAGCCGCCATTTTGAGGGAGGACCTCAAAAGGCGCCCTGTGACTTGGCGGACGCTGCTGAGACCTGCAGACCGTCTCAGAATGCAGGTTACTCAGAAGGGATAGCATGTGACATCACTGCTGTTTTTAATGTAGTTCCCTGTGGTGTACGAATGCTTCTTGTGAATGGGAAATTCACAGTTACAGAAGTTACATTTTGTTTATAATTTATTTCGGGCTACTTATAACAAATACAATTTTACTGAAGCTACTATCTATTCATAAAGAAATCGCTATATACTTTAAATATTCCTCAAAATATGATTTTCACTAAAGGCTTGGTGGTGTAGGAATACTTTTCGTTCTGACCGTACGTGAAATCAACCGCGGTCTTAGGCGCTATGGATGCCGACAATCAATAACAGTGAAATGGTTCTCTAAGAAACAAATTCTATAAATGTACGCTCTGTTATCAAATTAATTTCCGCCTGCTTCATGGTTATCCCACCATAGATCCTACTCATATAATGAAACATGTTAGTTTCTTATTAGCATCTGAAACCAATTATTACTCTATCATGCACTAAAACAATTCTTTCTCCTTTCCAATTTTCAGAATCAGCCCATGTGCACTTTGCAAGTTACATGTACTGCACACCTATGTAAGTTAACGTTTTTCTTGTCAACCGAGTTCATCGGAACACTTAATTACCTTACCTACACTGAACTAATTGCTTCTTCACACAGAACTTGGCTAGATAATGGCTTCTTCTCCTGATAAACTGTTAACTATTGCATCTTCACAAAGAAGTGATTTTAATATACGGAAATAATTTATTTCAATTATCTGCCTAACCTCTCTGTCATTTCTTTATAAAATTATCAATCCTACCAGTCAATTTTTATTTAATACCTAACAATGTCAAACACACATGATTTACCAAGGGATGAATTAACAAGTATAATAAAAAGTTTGATAATTCCTGACAGACCTTTTCCTAAACCAAATCAAAACTTTTTTTTTAATTTACGTCCTCCAACGTTAAGTCATATCGGACGAAAACCAAAACCCTTGTCGCCAAAATTGCAAATATTATACAAAATAATTTATTGCCTTAAAAGCCGCGGAGTCATTTTATAAATACCACAGATGGGCGGGGTGGGGGGAGAAAACGTTATACATTAATCTAAAAAGTATAACACTAGTAACTAAACCCGAAAAGGATATATCGTAATTCGTTAAATGCAATGTCGTCCGTTATGTTTACATATTAAAAATTAGAACTGTTACTCTGTTAATATAGTTGCTAAAATTTCTTTAAAACGGAGACGAATAATTTTAGGTGCGTTTGGATTTTACCATAGTAAAAGTTTGTCTCTTCACAGAAAAACAGTTTATATTCTGCTTCAAATGCTTGAAATAAGAACAGGTGCTAGATTTTTGGTTGGATTAGATTAGATTTTGGTTGGATTTTTGTATCAACAAAAGGTACAATCAGTTTTTATTCTAAGCTTTCAGAATGGGTATAGCTTACAATCCAGGCTTGGCCTGCTTACGTCTTCCAAATCCACATTTTAAATGTCCGTGCTTCTAGTTACACTAAACCGAGGTTTATTTCCTGTTGGATCTACTGACGTTTCGTACACTCTTTACTGTAACTCATACGCAAATACTGCAGCAGTACTAACCAGCTCACTACTGCTCCCGAATTTCAAAATAATTCCCTCTTACTTTATTGGCCTGGTCACCTGCTGAGCTCAACAATGCTCACTTAGTGCCTGATTAATGACCCGAGCAGAGTGCACAATGCTTTGTTCATCAATGTCACGGTGCCTCAGATATCATCACTTGGCGAAAGATTACACGCGTCAAATAAATTATATAAACTACTTTGTCTGTGATCTCTTGCCCCGTGCTGGATGATGATGATGATGCTCACTATACATATGGTGAAATTCTTCTCTAGAATTACGCTGGGAAAGTTCATCTTAAACGATTATTTTCCCAGTTTAATTACTTTTATTGTAATTTCAATTACTCTAAACTAATTTAAATGTATATATCGGGCGAGTAATGTATGGTGACACCGCAGCGTGAGGACGAATGGCGAGGTGGATGATGTGTCGGTGGTGCGGGTGATCGTGTCGCGATATTTCGCACAATACTAGTGGCGGTTGCTAATTATAGGAACTAAGAATTGAAATGTCCCGGAACAATTTGTAACTTTTAACTGTTAGATATAAAAGTTGAAATTTTACATTATTTTTTTTACAATTAAACTACATTTTACTTTAAAAATATGACGTGTACACTTATATGTCAATCATAATTTCACACATACTATTCATATAAAATGTTATTCTTCCATTGGCTTACTTTCAATATAACAAAAATTCTGCTTAGAAATGTTTTCTAGCTTAATTAAATTAATTGTTTCTATATGCTTCTACTTAAGACAGTAAGCCGTTACAACTTCATTTTGTTTATCTTGAGATTAAGCAAAGCAAAACATTAGAGAATTTTCAGACTATTTCTGTAAAATGCTCTGTATAAACCTGGCAAAATGTATTATAAACGAGGAAAAAAATCTTTGTTTTTGCATGTTATATAAGAGACATACTTTAATTGAGGCTACATTAGAGGTCTAGATGTACTGGAAGTGATAGCCGCAACACTCGCCAACGTAGAGCAACTGAGAAACTTAGTGACAGTCAAATTCAACTGCGTCCAGTTCTGATAACAATAGAACAAAGAAGCGCAATAATTAAATGTCGAGGTATAACATGATCGTTTTATTAAACGAGAAGAGCACGAAAGCTTCATGTAGTTTTATTTACCACTCTTGGTGTCAGGAGTGGCATCAAATTGAAGAAATGCAAACTAGGCTTTTGGTTAAATAAAAGAGATGAAAAGCGGCTGAACAGATTTGCTAACGTTACCAGACAAAATTACCGCTATAAGCGAATCTAATGGTCATTTTTTTTTACCAAAGATTTTAGATTAGAGTGCGTATTAGATTCGAGTGAAAATCCATTCCGTAGAACGCCAGTAACTTCAATGTTTTTACTTTATTGCGTCACAATAGATTGCTGGAGTTCATTTTATTTTTAGCCTATTACTGAGCGTTGGTTTGATATGCCGCAGAACTACACTAATATTGAGAAGGGGGGGGAGGAAGCGTTTTTAGTTACAATATGGAGGACAAACAGAGAAAAACGTCATATGATGCTTCTTTACAGCGAAAGTAATCCTTTGTGCTAAAAATGGCTAAAGAAAGGCAGGGAGGATGTTCATTGTATCAGAGAGTAATGTTCGCTTGCGGTAAAAACAGAAATTGGCATTACTTGTTATCAAAGCTAGTAGGAAGAAATTTACGGAGGAAGACATCCTAAAGTTGATGAAACAATGTTGGAATTCGTGCGGGAAAGGAGGAAGAATGGGCTACCTGAGACTAGTGACACTATACGAAAGTAAGCTAAAGAAGAGGCTGAAGTTCCTGGTATTCCGAAACAGGAGTTTAAGGCTAGCCGTGGATGGGTGGATCGTTTCATGAAGAGGACTGGTTTATCTCTGAAGACGTCGTACGAGAGGAAATGAACCTGTTTCTGACATGAACTCGTATACTTCCGAGGATTCCAGTGATGAAAGCATCAGTGAATAATGGTCATTCACACTTGTAATTTACAGTATTGTATTAACCTCATTCATATTCACGAATTTTCTGCTTTAACAAAGTGTCACCTAACGAAAGGGCACTTTCAATTGTATAATCTGATGGTTTATTTATACGGTAAATTCATTGTGGCATAAAATACATTTAAATAAAATACCTAATATTTTATCACCGATGCGCATTACATTCGAAACAAACCTTCTTCTTCTACCTCTTCCTCCTCCTCCTCCTCTTCCTCTTCCTCCTCTTCCTCTTCTTCCTCCTCTTCCTCCTCCTCCTCTTCCTCCTCTTCTTCCTCCTCTTCCTCCTCCTCCTCTTCCTCCTCTTCTTCCTCCTCCTCCTCTTCCTCCTCTTCTTCCTCCTCCTCCTCTTCTTCTTCCTCCTCCTCTTCCTCCTCTTCTTCTTCCTCCTCCTCTTCCTCCTCCTGTTCCTCTTCCTCCTCTTCCTCTTCTTCTTTTTTCATAATTTTAAGTTTCAAATATGGGGTGCGCAATAGATTCGCGTAAATACGATAAACTTTTCCTGCAGAAATCAAGCTGGAAAGTTCCGTTACACAACAATTTTTATATGTAAAGCTAATGCAAAAAGAAACCCATTTAAACCATAGAGAAATAATCGCACTACAGCAGAATGCAACATTGCTCACAGCTCGCTAGTCACATGGGCTAGAGTTAAAGCTGAAAGTAGAATATTTTAAGCTCCTTTCATCCAGCAAACTGAAACATTTTGCCTTGTATACGTGCTTTAATGCAATACGAACACACTGAGAAATGAGCGCGAAGAAATGTTTTAACTACCGTTAGTAAGGATAGACGAAGGGGAAAAACAAACGCTTTTCATTGATAACATATTTTACATATCTTAATCGTTTTCCATAATGTATAACGTAGCCATACATAATTAGAGACAAAGTTACATTAGGTAAGGGACGAGACATCTCGACCCGCAACTGGATCCTTTGTGCATACATCGCCGGGAGGAACGGATGAAATAAAGGAACAGCAGGAGGCGTATGGGCTGCAGGAAAGGACATCGTAAGCGATGATGATGATTTCTACATAAGGGTGCTCAACTGCTTGGTCATCAGCGCCCTTACAAAAACTAGATCATGACAATATCCAGAGATAAATACTCAAAAAGAAAAGCAAAATCAAAACAAAATGACAACAAAAGAAATACATCCAAATGAAAAAAAAAAACATAATAAAAATACAATTAACCATAAAATACCAAAAAGGCATAAAAACGTTTTCAATATTAACATATTGTCAAAACAAACTACCTGCCCAGTGGTGGTCGAATCAGTTTGTTCCTTTTCTTAGGGGCCGGGCTAGTATTTTCAGCAGGTTTATCCTGCCTTTTACTCACTGTCGTTTTGGCAGTGAGGACAGGATTTTCCTGCTCCACATCCTCAATGGAGGAGGACGGCTTTCCTACTGATAATTTCGTTTTGAGTCGCTCGAAACGATCGGAGACTGCGATCGGCGAAGATGAGAGCCGTCGACTTTTGCGCTCCTTTTGCTTAGTACTAGCCTTCTTATTTTCCCTGAGAAAGTCAGTTCTTTCATATGAGGTCTTGAACTTTCTGGGCGATGCATTATATATTACTGGTACATATATTCTTGAGGTAGATGCTTTCTGCGGTGAGTTGGCTGGAACGTTCTTCATATGACTAGACTTAGTAGGTGTACTCATTGGTGTTCGTGCTGGTATCTGTTGCTTTGGCTGTGATCTGGGTGTAATTGTTCTTTCGGACATTAATGCCCCGTTTATGACTCTAGTTTGTGTTGCGATTTCACATCTAGATACCGGCTTAGTCGTAACTGCACTATAAGTAACGGTCCTAGGTACAGAAGGCTGACGAATACGCAAAGAGTTTCCGAGCTTCCACGAAGGACATCCTCTCACTTACCCGGATCTTTTGGATCTCCTTCTCCTCCATAAAACGGGGACATTCTCTGGAGTTCGATGAATGATTACCATTGCAGTTAACACACGTTGCAGGTGAAGTACATGCATTATCATGCTTGACTTCCCCACAGTCAACGCAAATAGCAACTCCATTACATTCTTTGCGGGAGATCCACCAGATCAAAGGTAAGAAACAGGGTACGAGTGGGCACTAGTTCACCTCGTTCTTTGCGGTGAACTCGATATAAATTTGTAACACCTTGTTCCGCCAAATTTACCTGAATCTCCTCATTGGACATACCGTCCAATCCGCTGGTATTTACGACGCCACGCGAGGAGTTCAGAGTCCTATGCAGTTTCACGCGCACCGGATAGCTCGCAAGCATATTGGCTTTCAACATTTTTGCAGACTGCTTCGACCAGGAGCGTGCCATTGCGAGATCGAATACATGACTTTACAGGACCAGCAATACTATCTAAACCCTTCTGAATAATGAACGGGTTCACGGTAGTAAATTTTCGACCTTCCTCAGTTCTAAAATTAACTAAATAGCGAGGACCACAAGACTCAGCTATTTCCTTTCCACGTTTTATTTTAAGGTTTTCCATAAGAAATGGAATGAGTTTCATCCCCCAGTGCTCCCCACCCACCACAGAGCCCAACAAGGGGTCATCCCAGTGGGCTCACCGTCCCACTCACCCTGAATTCGGTGTATGACCTAGTCCTGGCCGATTGGCTAGGGGTGGGTTAGCCCATAACCTCCCGTTTAGATAAATTAGAAACCAAATTGGTATATTGGGTATACACACCCTCCCGAGTTCCGAAAGAAAAAACCGGGCTCAGATGTGCATCCCTCAACCTACTAGGATAAACCTCTCCACCGACACAGGTCTCCACGCACAGCCTACACGTGGGTGGGTGTTTTGTCTGACCCCTCACCACTAAGAGGAACCCACATCGAGGGTGTCAGGGTGGCTCGGGACCCCGGGATCGTCAATTCCCGTACCTACCGCAGTAGGCCCCTGGGGGAACATCGTAAGCGGCAGAGATACGTAGAGCTCCCTAACATTTACCTACTGGCTTCACCACTCGGCTTGGAGACGCTCGTGAAGAGTGTAACTCTCCACTACAGCAGGAACCGTTAATGTCAGAGGTTCTACTACCATTAGTCCTGGACCCATAGGACCAAGGACCCGGGCCTGCTTCGACCAGGGAGTTACCGAGCTGTCCCAAAAGGTGCCCGGCGCCTCCGTGGGGCTTTCCATAGGGCAAGACCTAGAGACTAACAAGGGCCCCCCGTCTGGTCTTATGGACTCAAGACGGGATGGAAGTGGATACGCCACTTACGCGCGTCAACTCCAAAATGGGAAGACTACCGATATGACCTCGGTGGGGCCGCCTGGTGATCTAGCACACCATCTACTAGCTATGCTGGCTAGTACGCGGGAATATTAATGGCTTCCCTCAACCCCGTGCGGAGACGTACCCGATCACCCACGGGCATCGGGAACCACTGCCCCCTCGAGTTCAACCCAATCCGCACAACTCTCCTACGGGAGGGGCTCGAATGTTTGGCCCGAGGTTCCTCTAGTAACGTCAGAGGTACCACGAGTGCTAGGGGAAGAACCTTTTGAAATAAGACAGCAGGAACCAGAGAAAGCTCGACTCGGCTGTGGAGACTAGGATGACCACCCTTTGACGAAGCAGAGTAGTAGTTCCAAGCCTCTGTGCCTTCTCGCCACCGATCGAAACACAGCCCAGGGGTCGTCCAGTATCATGAAAATAGAGACCAAATGAGAGCAAATGGGAGAGCGGGGAGTTGTGATAGAAGACACTTCTCCAACATTCGCCTAGCTGATCACGGAAAATTAATGGAAAACCCCATGGAAAGAGAGGGCGTCCACCAGGGATCGAACCCGGGGCCTCCCGTATGCGAGAGTCGCTGATGTGTTGATGATATGTGTATAAGGATGCTCAACTGCAGCGGTTATCAGTGCCCTACTCACACGTTGTACAGCTATCTCCCACGGTAATATATAAGCAAACACAGCGTCAAGTTATTATCAAAACACCAACGTGCATTGATCTTGGATTATTAATGGATAGGGTTGGTACAGACGACGAAGGTGTAAACCCAAAAATTAGAGTTCATTTTGTTTTCCAAAATGTACTTGATGATAAAGGTAAATTTCAAAACTGTAATTGCACCAACACCAGTGGTGCATGATTGTTTTACTTACTCCATAACTGCAGCTCTTTTGAGTGAAATGGCACCACAAGCAAAACTTCTATAATGGTTGTTTGGCAGCTTCGCTTGTCAAAGAGTGGCGTTTGAGATCAATGCTCACAGTCAACATACACTGTTGTGTTTTAAGCTGCTTATGTCACTGAATTCTTTTGTTCGTTTCTTTGAATGAACAAATATATATTTCTGATTTTCAGTAGTTGATTTTCGGAAGCTGAAACGTAAACTCTTTTCACCTACAAAACTATCAATAATTGACAAACCCCTTATCTCTCAACAGCATAGTAGGTAAGACTTCTTTAGAAATTTTTTGATATCTTAAATTTGCCCTGACTATAAACAAAGGTTCCTATTTGAATCAACATTTCTTGCAAGAGACAACCTAAAAAGGAATATTTGAAAGAAAAATACATTTTGACATATGTATTTGACAGTCAAGATCTCTGCAGGTTAATAAGGTTCTGAAGTTCACAGTGAACCAATTTCAAATATTTTCTCACAAAGTCTAAGAACAACTACTATTATATTATTTTACACTCTACACTTTTGATAATATATTCCTATTCAGATTTTATGCATATTTATTGATTTGGTGTAACACAAATAACCATGCACTAAGTAGCCCCCCTCCAGTATGTATTTATAATGTATTTATAAAAATCACTTACCCTGAAAAGGCTGTTGGATCGCTGCTGTTCTATTTCATAGGGCACAGGTTGACTTGGAAGAGGTGGCCCCAGCGTAGGAGATAGGCAGTCAGAATTACAGAATGGATTCCTCCTTGGAGGCATGGATCGCTTTTGCTTATGTTTCTTATATTCTCCCATCAAATTTGCAATATCTTTCTCTGTTGCAACACTGTACACAGCATCTTCAGCACTGGAGACACATTCATCATTAGCAATGGTTTCTGGCTCACTGTCACTGGAAAATGGAGATGATTCTCGAACCAGATCTGCCAAAACAAAAGGACGCATAGGCTTCTTTTCAGTTGTCTCTACAGGACTCTTATTCTCAAAGACGTCATCATCATCTGAATCATCTATTGCTTCTTTCTCAGCATTTATGAAAATATTTCTATCATTAGTGAGCTCATTCACATCACAGTTAGCTTGTTCAACTGGATCATCTAGTTTTACTTTGTCTTCATTAAATTCTTTTGTCTTAAGGACGTTGTTTAAATCATAAGAATTGTTTCTTTTCTCATCTGCTGATATGCTGGATGTAACAAAAGCATGTACCAAAGATTCCTTGCGTCGAATCTCAGGAAAATCATCTGGTTGTGCAATCAAGAAAAAGATAGGCTGGTCTGCTATGCGATCGATGGCAGAATGTTGGCCATCTTTGTCTAACACTACATCCACATACGTTTCGCATAACTGATCAAAACTAGCACGTAAGCGGTGAACAAAGGTCGCCATATCGCTGTAGTCATTCTGGCAATAATCAGCTGAAATGCATGAACTACTCATGATGCCATCATTCACATTGACTTTCAATGCATCATCTTTTGTATCCTCAGCATCTGAGTTATCCTGAAATTAAGATAAAATATCTTAAAAGATTATGTTTCCTTAAAATATACTTTGTGTGCCCTTAAACCCCACTTCCTTTCCTTAAAATATACTTCTAAACAGATATTAAAAGTTTAGCTGCATAAACAGAAATACATGCCTATCAGAGAATCACAATAAAGAATTTATAACTCCCATAACAGTTCATTAAAAAACCAATATCCTGCCTTCATGCTACTTTAAAATCAATAAATACACAAGTAGATCAAATTTTAATCACTTGAACGGCTGAGGTTATGAAATTTAAAGTGCCCTTCTTGCAACCCAATGTGTGCACCTGTTAGACAAAGTTGACTTATACTAGCTGTGAACTTACCGAGCAAGTTGTGCTTACCGACTAAATTAAGATATTCTATTCTGTTCAGTTTACCCTGCTCATATGGAGGACTTACATCTCCAGAACATACAAATAGATGCCTGGGGTCAGACATCTGTTCAGAAGCAGGAACTTTGGATCCATGAGAATATCCAGGATGAGGGATCAGCCTATACCTGGTATAACTGTGAAGGAGCAGATGAGATGAAATGTTACTGCAGTGGATGAAAGGAAAGCTGATTATGGAGCAGCTGGAGGAATGAATGTCAGAGGAAACCGGTCCAGATGCTGCTTCATCCACCACAAATCTCACGTGCTTTCCCTGGGATTGAACCCAGGCTGCTCTGGTGGGAGGCGAGCAGTCTAAACACTTGGTGCAGCCATCATGATATTCACTGCCCTTTAAAAGCATTCTTTAAATGTATCCCGCAACAATGTGCAAACCATTTACCCAAATCGGTAATTGTTCTGAGTTATAATCATGGTAAATTAAATCAAGGTTATACAAATCTATAGCACATTTGCAGCAAACTTCCCTCAAGTTTAGTAGACAAAACATGTCATTTGATACCTACCAGTATGTTTCTTGGTGTGTTTTCAGGAGACTCCAGAATTTTTTTCAAGCTGTCCAATGAAACACCCTTGCGCCCAACTGCATGAAGACAAAGATCAAATAATGTCACTACTTTGATAGTCCAAGCTGCACCAGCTTGACGATACAGGTTTGCCGCTCTTTCTAGATTTGCCACTTTTTGTACCAGAAATTTGAGTCCAGGGCGTGAATCAAATTCAATGGCACGCTCATATGAGTAATCAAGACACATGAGAAGCATTTGGATGTGCTGTGGTGACATGTACCGCATCAGACCTGAAAGCTGTTGTTTCTCATCACCAGGCAAGTTTTTGTTACTGCCATCTACAGGTGTTGCTGCAGGGCTTTGAAGCAACACATTTGCAAGACTGCAAACAACAGAATAATTGTACTAAAAGCTATAATCAACAATATAAAACTTTACATATAAAGTATGAAAGCAATAATTGAACAAACATCAATTCTTACTTTTGCAAATATTCAACTATGAAGGGGGCTTACGGTTAATTCAAACAGTTTTTACATAGACTGTGCTTCATAATAAGATGCAGAAGTAGTAAGCAGAATAGCAGAGTAGCAGAAATAGTACATAAATTATAAATCATTTTAACATTTTTACATTTAGTAAATTTGGAGCATCCTCTAACTGCAGATTTCATAGAAAACAAACAATGTTTATTAAAATACAAAAATATGTGCATGTTTAAATTATGAGTGCAAAAGTAGAGATGGCGGTATTCCTACTATCAATTGTCATAGTGATAAAATTACTAGCAATGCAAACAGCTACCTGGGAATTACATGAGTTGTTCCCTGAAGCAACACACATCCCACAGTCTGGAGGAGCATCTGATGTGCCAACAAGCCAACCACCAGGTTGCGAAACGGCACCCTTACAATGAAGAGGTCAGGATTTAAAGTGTGACTCACATCTGGCGGATACAATAAAAATATATAGCTTCTCTCTTCACTTCCATTTACTGACCCTGTCTCCATTGTACCAATACTTGGCTGCAAACTTTGGATTTGCGGTGCTGATATATCTCTTTGGCCTTCTAACAAGAACACCTGAAAACAAATACATTAACATTTTCATATTCCCAACTTGATATCCTAATTTAATATAATACACAGTTATTGTGCTACACTATGTGATCAAGAGTATCCCGACAATCACCCACAACCTCATATGATATATGTCTTCATGCTTATCTCATGCAGTATCATCTAATATGAGATTGGTGCACCTTTTTTACTTTTTGTGAACCTCTGCAATCATAGGCATACCTATGATTGGGTGGTGAAAGGTCCACTGAGAAATGATAGCCCATTATTCTTTGCAAATAAATGAAAAAATTGCACATATTAATGTGAATTTGATGTGGTGCTAAGTAGACATTCAACTTCTCAAAATATTCTACTGAATTTTGATCAGGATTCCTGCGCAGACCAACCATCACCAATGCATCGTTGTCAAGAAACAAAACCACCGAAAGAGCATGCAGCTCTATTATGCTGAAAGACATTAACCATAGCTGAACTTATATAGCAGGCAGCAACAGAAATAGAATGCTGTAATATCCCAGTTGTTAAATTTTACTTTAGCTCCTACACATGCCAGTAGCGGCTGTTCGTTAGAGAATCTTTACACTACACAATACATTCAGAGAACTGCATCAAATGCAGTAATTTATTATTTCATTCCATTGTTCCATTATGCAATAGCATCGCATAACATTTGCCAATGAAATGAGTGGTTTATGCACAGCTGCTTGGGCATGGAAACCTCACATCAAATACTCATAGTGGCAGAAGGAGATCCTGGCACACTGAGGAATCCCCCAGAGATGGATGAATGGTGGTTTCTTAAATAATCACTTCAATATCTCTGAAGTAGAAAGAGAAAGCATGTGCCCTGGTTTTCGGATGTGGCATTTCCATTATCAGGTATCTAGTTTACCATGACATTGGGAGCAGTTGATTGGTATGTGTTTAAGAAGGCTGAAATCTCCTATACTGGCTTATTACACTTGTGGCACCAAATCACCTGACGAGGCTGGAATTTGTGAACTACATATTGTCTCTTTACTGTTTAAATGCAGAAGCTATATGCCTATTCCATGTGGTACATAGTACCTGTTTGCACTCTAATTCAAAAGAGCATTAATTCTTGGGAGGCTTCTGGATGCTTTTGATCACATAACATAGTTTGAAATAAAGGAAAGATTACCTGTACTTAGTAGTTGTCAAATATGATTGTACAGTGCTTTACCAGCAAATTAGATAGAAAACTGTGTAAGCTGAATTTCAGCTTTCATATAAGTTGAAATTGTAAACTGCCCTAGACTTGATTACAATTGCAGTAATCTGTGAAGGAGAATCCCAAACATTTACATTTGAATTATGAATGGAGTACAACAATAAAGAGCAGCACTGTTTTAATGGAAGCCAAAGAACTGGCAAATGACATTTAATATCCAAGTTTCAGTAGCTGCTTAATGCATTCTGTAACTCATGTTCCAGATGAAGAAACATTGCAACATGAAGAATGATGTCATCACATTAGCTGCATTTAAATTCAGGTGATATATTCCCATTTTGCAAAATCAATACCATATTTAATTCAATATCATTAAGAAATGTTATATGCTAGTTTTAGCTACAACTAGAAAACATTTAATAAAATAAATGTTGACATTTAATATAATTATTACCAAACGCTCAAACAAGATTAACAATACAGCATATTTTTGTACCAAGGTAGTAGTTGTGAAATATGCCAAACTTGCAATTCCTTTCTTGGAAGTGTTGAAAATAGTGTTGTTATGCTAAATTAAATTTAAAGGGAGTCAATTAATGACACTAAACAACACTTACTTTTAAATTTTTCCGCAACATGTTCAGAGACTTTGCCTCTATCCTCAGCCAGCCATCGACTGGTTCTCATTGGTGTAGTTGACGATATTTTGTCAACTACACCAATGAGAACCAGTCGATGGCTGGCTGAGGATAGAGGCAAAGTCTCTGAAAATGTTCCGGAAAAATTTAAAAGTGTTGTTTAGTGTCATTAATCAACTCCCTTTAAATTTAATTTATGCCATACTTTCTTATCTGTTAGTGATTTTCTGTTCAGAATTTTAGCCAAATGAGTTACGTAATCACTTATCTAGAGGTGATAAGCAACAACAGAAGACTATGAAATGACAGCAGCGAAGTTTTGTTAGAATAGGGTAACTTTAGTAACATTCTATGAATATAACATGCCAACAAAGAAAGTACTTCACTCAGAATGGTAATTCTTTCCTTTTATAAAATATAGTCTGCAGCTTAAACATTCTAAATCATTATTTAAAAACTATACAACATCTCATCAGATTTCCAATACAGTTAAATCTTGATATATCTCATCAGATGTTAAGCACAAAAAGTCACGTGTCATTGATCGTGAAATGAGAGAAATATCAACTCCTGCTGCATCAAAATGCTGTTATTGAATACTGTACTATATAATTAATAATGGAAATACTATTCTTCCATACACAACTGTCCTTAGATTGTGTTGATGAAAAACGAAAACCACCAATTTCACCAATGTGGTCAATGCTTTGCATCTCACAATGATAAGAGAAATTACTGAAAACACAGTACCAAATACTTTCTGATGCAGATTTCTGTTGTTTCCTCAAGCAAATATGAAAGTTTGAATATTAAATGGTAATGTAATAGAGAATGAATATGAAATCTTTTCAAATTAAAGAGAACACCATGACTGTTGTTAGCTAACATTAATAACGATCTATTAGCGGACAGCCAACATTTTATACTAATGTTACCTCAAAAGTGGTTCAAATGTAGAACATTTAAAAGCAATCTTAGATCAAGCCAAATTAGAGGCATGGTTTACATGCAACAGTTTGAAATTAAACAGTTTAAAAACTTAAAGTTCACAATTTAAAACTTTGAGAATAACATTGAAACAAGCTCATTAATGGTCTCAAATACAAAGGAGGCAAAACTTTCAGGAATAGCTATTATATATTAAAAACAGCTAAATACTACTTTTCTCAACATGTCCTCCTTTGCAGAAGTTAAAAATTTCATATTTATAGTTATTTTTATTTAAAACTTTCATATATAATAATTATAAAGGTATATGCAATGAAATATTTACTCTACCTTGCTTGTACATGCATTTACTTTATGTACATATGTTATTTAAATGATCAACACTAACCCGATAACAATACAAGAGGTGGATAAAATATTCTGCATATAGATTGGCACTGCCTGAAAAAATATATGGAGATAAAAATATATTAGAAATTGGAACAAACTGACACAAACCCTTAGGGCATGCCAATTTGTGACATGTGGTTTCGTTCTCCAACTTTCCCACCATGTGTGATGCAGGTGGTCAAACATTATGGCGATACAGCACTAAAGAACAAACACCTTGGATGATAGGCAAACCAAAGAACAAAGCAGCAGGATGAGTTGAGCTTCATCTCCCCTCCACTACCTTTAGAAACATGCAAAATTAAAATCTCTTCAAAAAGTCTGAAAAGTCTTTATTTGCCAATAAGGCATACTATTCAGTTAAGGAGTGATATATACCTGAAGTGATCTCAATATAATTGTGTCTATAACTTTTGGAAATTTTTGTGTTGGGAATATGTTTAAATTTATAGTAGGTTTACCATATAACTGTAATTTTAGTAGTAATTCTTAATGGTAACTTCATGCAGATAAAGTAATTACTTTTATTAATAATAACTAAACACTAGTAGCACAACTTCACTATTTACTTATTTAAATCCTGGGACTGGTTTCAAAGCAAAACATCTGCCTCATCCTCAACCACTCAGCTTGACACTCATCAACTAACTGACTGACTGACTGACTGACTGACTGACTGACCTTGACCACTACCGGAGTTTGAAGAATAGCTCCTTATCTAACTGCCATCTACCGGGGACAACACAAACTTATTGATGACATCTATTGGAGGGATTTCAAAATTCATTACACGATCCTTATTTTTCAAAATAAATATCTTCTCCCAGACCATTAAATCTATCAGTTCTTTCAATTGTTTCAATAATTTAACTTCTGGATTTACTTCATGATTATATGACCAAAAATTATCAGCCACTGTCGATTTCTCTGTCTGTCTATATTTAATATTTCTAAAATGTTCCTTTGCTCTGGTTTCTAAATTACGCTTGGTCTTACCAATATAGATCTTATCGTATTCTAAACAGTTAACTTGATAAATACCAGATTTTTTGTTGTCTGAAATTTTGTTTTTTTTAGAAAACTGTAGTAAATTCTTTATACTGTAATTATTATGAGGTGCTAGTATTATACCCACTTCTTTGAATATTTTTTGGAACTTTTTATTTGCCCATGGATAAGTAAATTTTTTGAAATTATAATTTTTTTTTTTTTTTTTTTTTTTTACTTTTTTAAGAGTGGAAACATCATTAACATTTTTTTGATATTTAAATTTTTCTACTCTTCTGATTATAAAATCTTTATTAAAGCCGTTAATTATAGCAGTGTTTACAATATGTTTATATTCCGCATTAAACTCTTCTTCATTTAGAGGTATGTTTATTAATCTGTAAATCAAACTATTAAAAACAGCAAATTTGTGTGACATAGGATTAAAACTTTTATTTTTTATATAATTATCCGTATGAGTTGACTTTCTATAGAGGCCAAAATTTAATTTATTGTTATTTTTTATTATCTTTAGATCTAGAAAGGGGATGTAACCATTCTTTTCAATTTCTATTGTGAACTTGATAGCTTTATCCTGATATTTAGAATTTTTAAAGAATCATCTATATATCTCTCAATTTATAAAATATGGTATAGATACGTAGATGACATTTTTGACATAGTTCCTGAGAGATATATAGATGATGCTCCCATTAGTCCTGGACCCGTAGGACCAAGACCCAGGCCTCCATTGACCAGGGAGTTACCGAGCTGTCTCAAAAGGGCGCCCGGCACCTTCGTGGGGCTTTCCATAGGGCAAGACCTAGAGACTAACAAGGGCCCCCATCTGGTCCTGTGGATTCAAGACGGGATGGAAGTGGATACACCACTTACGTGCGCCAACTCCAAAATGGGAAGGCTACCGATATGACCTTGGTAAGGCCGCCTGGTGATCTAGCACACCTTCTACTAGCTATGCTGGCTAGTATGCGGGAATATTAATGGCTTCCCTCAACCCCGTCCCGAGACGTACCCGATCACCCACAGGTATCGAGAACTACTGCCCCCTCGAGTCCAACCCAATCCGAACAACTCCCAATCAGGGAGGGGCTCGAATGTTCGGCCTAAGGTTCCTCTAGTAACGTCAGAGGTACCACGTGTGCTAGGGGTCCGCAGCACCCGCACCATGGCAGCTGAAGGGGACGGATCCCCTCCCCTACGGGGGCTTATGGTTAGACACAATATTCAAGATTACAATATCTATTTGTTATTTAACATTGATACATAAAATGATGTCATACTCTGTCATAAAGACGTCGTCTAGGACATAATATAATTTAAGCCTAGAGAACCTATTTCTGAATTTCTGCTTGTTCCAAGATTCAAAATGCATCACATGTGCATTGCCTTGTTAAATCTTTTTTTTCTTTATCCTTCTTTCTCCAAAATGTGAGAAATGGCAAAAGAGCAGGGAGATATGAGAAATGTTGTAGAATTTAGCAGTAAGCAGTGAGTCTTTCAGCAGGACTAGTAAACAACACACTATTGCATCGTACTTAAGGAAAAGTTTGTGTAGAACTTCTGCCAGCCTACCAAGAGATGCACGAAGTGAGTTCACCAACAGTTTAGATGATTCTGGTTTACACACATAATGTTTGCAAGAACACTGCAACCAAAAGCACCACTGCAAAAGGTGCCAATATTCTCTGGAGAATTAATGATCTGAAATGAATCTTATGGCATTTCAGATCTCATAACATAAACACTACCTGTGTTGGATACTCAACTCAAAAATGTGTAAGCGGTCGTAGTTTGAATGGCCTCATACCTGCTGAGCCAGTTGTTTGAGACGCTCGCTTTCCCTCAACGTACAGTCTCTGCGAGCAGCCACCTTCACCTGTCCAATATCTCCATAGAAGCTATGAGAACCATGGCGGAAGGCCACCATCAGTTGTTGCAAAGAATGCAGAGAGACAGAACATGCCCGGTGTACTGCTAAGCAGGTTACTTGCCACTGTTCATCAGTAAGTACAGGACCAGCACTCAGGATGACATGTCTGCAACATAAAAAGCTTTCACATATCAACATTTGACACAATTTTGTGAACATAGAGATGATGATCATGATGAGGATGACAGCAATGACATAGGTTTGCAATTCCTGAGAAGCAGAACGTGCTTCAATGGTGTGCTTTAAAATGCCATAGTACTATTACATGAAGTATAAATAGGCAACTATATTACAGATGATATTAAAATAAATACTTTGATATTCAAAATTTTGGCTACTCCAAACCAAGGAAAATATTTAAAAAATCAAACCACCCTTAGCTAGTAAGTATACTCTTGCAAGAGAAGCAAGCCCTTAGCACGATATAATGGAGAAGGCAGGAAACTAGTTCCTTAAACTCTTTTATATGACATGTATTCATCACATTCCGAGTTCTTAATAATAATGATGATGATGATGATAATTATAATAATGATAATGATAATAATACTAATAATATTAAAAATAACAACAACAACAACAATAATAATAATAATAATAATAATAATAATAATAATAATAATAATAATAATAATAATAATAATAATAATAATAATAATAATAATAATAATAATAATAATAATAATAATAATAATAATAATAATAATAATAATAATAATAATAATAATAATAATAATAATAATAATAATAATAATAATAATAATAAAAACAACAATAATAATAACAATAATGTCCCAATTATCGGAAAGCCCGACCAACGACAGCTGAGAAGGGACCAGAGGCATCCGAACCACACCGACCCATTAATCCCAGTCACTAACTGAGGGGATGATTAGGGAAGTGTCACTTTTCGCTGGCCGCCTCTCCCCCCCTGCCGTCTGGAAACTTCGCGGTGATTCACTGAAACTAGAGGCTTCGAGAAAACGGCGATATTCATATAAAAAGGCTGCAGTGAGTGAATTGAGTTAGTTCTTGGCGAACTGTGAGGAGACGGACTGCGTAATTACGAGTGCAAGTGGAACTGTAACGGACGAACTGGTGAATCGTAATTGTGTGCATTACGTAATTCTGTGTAATTGGCACGTGTTCATTGTAAGTCGGTGGAAATAAAGAACATTTTTGAGTGGTGCAATTGGACTTTTCATTTCACGAACCTACAAAGTCACAACTGGTGTCAGGAAGCGGGACGACAACATCACCGAACATTACAACCATGGACGCGGCATTGGAAAAGCTTTTGGAGAAGATGGAAGAAATGAAGGAAGAATTAACAGCGAAGACGGAGGCGGCAAATAAAAACCTGGCCGCAGAGTTGAAACAAATGAAGACGGACAACATCACCGAGAAGATGGAAGAAATGAAGGCCGAATTAACAGCAAAGACGGAAACGGCAAACAACAACTTGGCCACGACAATGACCGCAAAGATGGCCGTACTGACCACGGAAATGCCGGTGGCGAACGAGGCTCTAGCCGCCAAATTTGAAGAACAGTTGGCCGGCGTGAGGGATAACGTGACGGAGCTGGGCAAGCGGATGGGCCAAGTGGACGAGCCCGTTGAGGACCTGGCGAACAGCTTCAATGTCCTAGAGGAAAAGGCCGACAGTAACGCCAAGTCCCTGAACGCCATGGCGGAAGACGTCGAAGACCTTGCTAACCGCGTTAACAACCTGGAAGGAAAGGCCGACAGCAGCGTCAAGTCCCTGAGCGCCATGGTGGAGGACGTCGTCGGCAGGAGGTTGAAGGATTTGAAGGCCGACACACCGGGACGCAGCACAACATCGGCGCGCGTCAAACCTCCGAAATATGACGGCGCGTCAACATTTGAGGTCTTCCGCCGCCAGTTCGACACAGTGGCCAAGCACAACAGATGGTCACCGGAGGAGGAGGCCACACAGTTAATAGCCAGCCTCCAGGGACGGGCCGCGGAAGTCCTGAACGCGGTACAGACAACGGCGGCGCCCAAGGACATCTGGGAGGCTCTAGAGAATTGTTTCGGAAACCACCGCTTAGCCGCAGCGTACCGCAGCCAGCTAAAGCCAAGGTCACAGCAGCCAGGGGATACGCTGTAGGAGTTCGCCCTGGCAGTTAAACAATTGGCTAGCAAGGCCCTAGTCGACCTCCCACCAGAGTTCGTATCCCGGGAAGCTGCCTACACATTCGTGGACGGGGTACGAGATACGGAGATTCGTCAGCGCCTAATGCTCGGCGATTATAAAACCATCCACGAGGCGCTGACAGCAGCATTAAGGATGGAGGCGGCCAAGGTAACATCTATCCCGACGTCGAGGACGAGGAGTGTCCGCTACACCGGAGGCAGAAGACCAGCCGAGGGAAGCCGGCGAACACCTAGTAGCCTGTGTTGGGGGTGTGGACAGCCCGGACACCTGCAAAGAGACTGCCCACACCAGGAAGAGCAGCCGGAAAACCAGTAAGCGACGTCGTGGAGAGGGGCACGTCGGCGCCATCACCACCATCCCCTCGAGTGACAATGCACGCCGTCAGCCGCCGTATAGATGACAGCCTCATCGCGGACGGCTGGGTAAGAGGAAAGCCGTTCCGCGTGCTGGTGGACACCGGGGCGGCCGTGAAAATCATCAGACCTGACGTGGCGAAGGGTTTGCCGACAAGGAAGCCGAGCCGACCATACCAGCTTGTCACGGCATCGGGCGACACCTTGCCTGTGGAGGAGGCCCTGCTGAAGTTGACCTTGGGAAGGAGCACCGTACGTCTGTGGGTGTTCGCCGCGAAAGTGGCTGAGGAGGTTATACTGGGATTGGATGCCCTCAGGAACCATGAGGCGACGGTCGACGTCAGCAAGAAGGTCCTGCGGCTCAACGGAGAAGAGGTTATACTCCGTCAACCAGAGGAGCGCCTTGGAATTTGCAGGGTCGTCTTGAACGAAGACGTGGTTGTCCCCGCGAGGAGCGAGGTGGTGGTGACGGCGCGACTGGAAGGCCAGAGAACATGATGCTGGACCAGAAGACGCCTGTGCACGGACTATGTGTAGCCAGGGCACTGCTGCCGTGCCGAGAGGAGGTGCCAGTGAGACTGCTAAACCCAACGGACACCGATCACGACGTTCGGGCCGGGACGGAGTTGGGAACGTGCGAGCCCGTGGTAAGCGTAACAGCAATCGACAAGACGCAGGAGCCGGTGCCGACGCAACACCTGGGGCCCCGGTTAGAAGGCTTACTGGAGATGGCGGCCGGCCACTTGACCGCAGAGCAGCTGGAGAAAGTTCGACAACTGCTAAGACGATACCAGCGCGTCTTCAGCCAAGGTGATAGTGACTACGGCCGCAACGACAAAGTGCTTCACAGCATCGACACCGGAGACGCCCGGCCTATTCGGTAACCACCTAGACGCATTCCTCTGGCGAAGCAAGGGGCGGTACGAGACATGCTGGAGGACATGAGATCCAGGGGGGTGATTGAAGAGTCTGACAGCCCTTGGTGTTCCCCTGTAGTCTTGGTGACGAAGAAGAACGGCGAGCTACGCTTCTGCGTGGACTACAGGAAGCTGAACGATGTCACCCGGAAGGACTGCTTCCCCTTACCCCGGATTGACGACACCCTGGACACGCTAGCTGGTGCGCAGTGGTTCTCGACCCTGGACCTGAAGTCGGGCTACTGGCAGGTAGCTCTAGATCCGAGAGACAAAGAGAAGACCGCATTCTCGACGGGCCAAGGTCTTTGGCAGTTCACAGTTATGCCCTTTGGCCTCTGTAACGCACCAGCTACCTTCCAACCCCTCATGGAGTCAGAGATGAGAGGGCTGACTTACGACGCCTGCCTGCTATACCTGGACGACATCATCATCGTCGGTAATACTTTTGAAGACCATCTCGAGAATCTGAGTAAGGTGCTACAGAGACTGCAGGCGACCAACTTGAAGCTGAACGTGAAGTGCCAGCTCTTCCGCAAGGAAGTGAACTACTTAGGCCACATAGTCTCAGCAACCGGAGTGGCCACAGACCCGGAGAAAACACAGGCTGTGAGAGATTGGCCTCGCCCAAAGGATAAGAAAGAATTGCGCAGTTTCCTGGGGCTGTGCAGTTATTAGCGCCGCTTCATAAAGGGGTTCTCCAACATCGCAAAAAACCCCTCACCCGCCTGACAGAGGAACACCGGCCTTATGTGTGGACGGAGGACGCAGAAAACGCTTTCCAGCACCTAAAGGAGACCCTGTGCAGTGCTCCAATTTTGGGATTTCCACAACCGGTGGCGCCTTCATTGTGGACACCGACGCCATTGCATTGGAGGTGTCCTATCACAGATCCAGGACGACCACGAGCGGGTGATAGCGTATTACAGCAAGACGCTATCCAAGGCAGAGAAGAACTACTGCGTCACCCGACGAGAATTATTGGCTATAGTAAAGACCTTGGAGCACGTCCACAAGTACCTGTACGGTCAGCCATTCCACCTGAGGACTGACCATTCCGCCTTAACCTGGCTATTGAGCTTTAAGAACCTGGAAGGTCAGACAGCACGTTGGGTCCAGAGGCAGCAGGAGTACGACTTCACCTCGGAACATCGCAGAGGGAAGAGTCACGGTAACGCGGACGCTATGTCCCGAAGACCCTGTCCAGAAGAGTGCGGCCAATGCACAAGAGTGGAGGGGAAGGAGCGTGCCGCAGCAGTTCGAGTAGTCACGGCAGTGCCTGCGGATGGCTGGGATAGCGCAGGTCTGAGGAGGGAGCAGCTGGCGGACGCAGACTTGGGGCCACTCTTGAGGGAAGTGAAACAGCCAGCGACCGAGTATGTGGAGAACTTGGTGGACCACCTCCACGACATGCACGAGATGGCTCGCCAAAACATCCAGAAGGCGAGCGACCGCATGAAAAGCCGATACGACAGGCAAGCCAACAGCCAAGGGTTCCAGCAAGGTGACCTGGTCTGGTTGTACCGCCCGACCCGGACCAAGGGACGCTGCCCGAAGCTTCAACAGCCATGGCAAGGACCGTGTGGTGAAGAGGATTAACGACGTGGTCTACCGCATCCAGAAGGTGCCCCGAGGAAAGATGTTGGTGGTACACCTGGATCGCCTGGCCCGCTACGAAGGCGCTGTTCGGGACGACCAGCCTTGAGGAGGGAGCAGTGTCACCCTGGCGGTAGACTCGCGAAGCCGATGAAAAATGATGGCCGGTGGAGATTCGGGAAACTTCGGGGCCGATCGTTACCGGAAGCGAGGCAGTTGAGGGTAGTGTTTTGAAAAATAAACAGTTTTAGGTTAGCTAGCAAATTGTAATGTGAAGAATGTATTTGCTAGGGAAATAAAGTGCAGTTTTTGTGTTTGAAGCCTCGACTTTTGATTTTCACGAACCCACAAAGTCACAATATCTTTTAAGTTCATCGACATTGTAGGTGTTCTATATTTTAAACACGAATAATAGCTAGCATTGTCCAAAACGATTGGCAGGTTTGTCATAAGCCTACCATCAAACCACTTTTCAAACACTGCTGCATTCATGTCATCGTGACTGTCGGCCATTGCATCACCAATGTTTTTCGCCGATAAGAAGAGGCAGTGTTTTACCCATCCCTCGGCACTCCCAGCATGAAACACCATAATCCTTTTACCCCTCGACACAGGAGCAGGTAAGGTGCAAGCACACGAACCGTCGTCTCATCCTTTTCTCAATACGTCCTGGGTATCGTACCAGGTTTCGTCTACATAAATTATCTTGTGTCCATTACTGCGAAACTTCCTTAGTTTTGACAAGTATATATATATCGCCAAGCTAAAATTCTGCTGGATTCCATAATAACCCTTCTCTTATTCAAAGTGCGGTATTTGAAACCCAGCTCCTTTAGAAGACCGCGCAAAGTGCAGCGTCCATAAGGAAAATCACAAATTTCTTGCAAATGTGCAACCAATTCATCTAAGGTGGGCGCTCTCCCTTTTGCATAGAAATTATAAATTTCTCGGCGAATAAAATCGCATGTGAAATTATCCACCTTAGAGAAACGTTTTCTTTTGTTTCCACACTTGGTCGGCGTCTATGGTATTCCTTTCGTCACAATTTTTCTAACCGTATTTCTGTGAATACCC
The DNA here is from genome assembly GCA_030765055.1 of Mantis religiosa. Lineage (NCBI taxonomy): Eukaryota > Metazoa > Arthropoda > Insecta > Mantodea > Mantidae > Mantis > Mantis religiosa. The sequence continues at coordinate 149,693,889 of CM060950.1, read as the reverse complement.
AGAATTTTTGCAGTTTAACTACATGACCCCTTACCAAGATTATTTTCCACCACATATTTATATGCGTTCAAAACAAGCGCTTGACTTTGCTTAGAAAGAGTTCCCGTTATAACTTTGTTTTTTGAGGCTTTTCCCCTAACATAACTCGGCCCAGCAACACCTTCCAATTCATTCACACTATTGTTTTCACTTTGATTATTTTCACTTGACTGAACGTTATCTACTATTTCATTTGCATTTACCACTGCATCTCCCTCCCACGGTCTCCACATCGTGACACACAACGAATGTCTGCACCTAATGAAACAGGACAACTGGAAATTGGAACTTTGGCAACTGAGACTCCACGTGGAGTAGACATGCAACTGTCATTTTCAGAAATCGGGGTTGCTATTGGTCCCAACGTCAGTGTTCCATTTCTGAAGTGTGGAGATAGATTTATGACGGTCATTAGTGGGCGGGAAAGTCAGGTCCTTTGAGGTCCCTTTGAGTGGGAACTGCACACACGTTAACTAAACAGACTTTAACAGAAGTTGTGTTGGTGGTGAAATGGCTTGTTCTGGTGAAGGTGGGATGGATGTGGTGGTGTCAGTTGTGGTAATGGCAGCGAAGGTAGTGGTGCAAGCGGTTATGTTTGTGATAACATTGTGTCGGTGGAAGTATGGGTGGTTTTAGTAAACATAGTGGAGATAGCGGCGGTGGGAAATGAAATATGTAGTGTTTAACGCCCGTTTTACTACATACGGCACCGCAAGCGATGACACTGACGACACCGGAGTTGAAGATGGAGCACCGGTGGAATGAAATGGCGGGGAAATCCCGCCCTAGCGCCGTGTTGTTCACCAGAAATCCCACTTTGCGGTCACCTAGGATAGAACCCGGGCCGCCTTGGTGAGAGCCACGCAGTCTAACTACTCAGGCACGGCGCGGCCTGTAGCGGAATAGGGATTGATAGTAGTAACGATGTTGGTGGCATAGGTGGTGATGGTGAAGGTGGTGGATTTAGTGAATGTGTGCTGGTAGAAGCGGCGTTGTATTGGTAAGAGTACGATTGTGCTGATGGTGATATAGGAGATAATGGCGGCAATATTGGTAGTAGTAGCGATAGTGTTGGTGGTAACGGTAGTTGTGTTGGAGATCCCTCGGTAATCTCCTTTTTAGCTGCGATGACACTGGTAGTAGTAACGATAGTGTTGGTGATATGGGTAATAGTAAAGTAGCAGAAGAGGTGGCGTTGGCGGTAACATAGTTGTTTTGGTGGTGATTTCGCTGGTATCCGTGGTGGCACTTGTGAAATGAAATGTGTAGTGTTTAACGCCCGCTTTTACTACATACGGCACCGCAGGCGATGACACTGATGATACATGAAATGAAGATGGAGCACCGATGGAATGAGATGGCGGGGAAACCGGAGATCCCGGAGAAAACCCGCCCCAGCACCGTGTTGTCCACCAAAAATCTCACTTTACGGTCGCCTGGGATCGAACCCGGACCGCCTTGGTGAGAGCCGAGCGGTCTAACCACTGAGCCACGGCGCGACCTGCACTTGTAGTGTTAAAAACAGAAGCGGCAAACAATAACTTGGCCACGACAATGACCACAAAGATGGCCGAACTGACCACGGAAATGAACGAGGCGAACGAGGTCCTCGCCGCCAAATTTGAGGAACAGTTGGCCGGCGTGAGGGATAACGTGACGGAGCTGGGCAAGCAGATGGGCCAAGTGGACGAGCGCGTCGAAGACCTGGCGAACCGCTTCAATTATCTAGAGGAAAAGGCCGACAATAACGCCAAGTCCCTGAACGCCATGGCGGAAGACGTCGAAGACCTCGCGAACCGCGTAAACAACCTGGAGGGAAAGGCCGACAGCAGCGTCAAGTCCCTAAACGCCATGGTGAAGGACGTCGTCGGCAGGAAGCTGAAGGATTTGAAGGCCGACGCGCCGGGACGCGACACAACATCTACGCGCGTCAAACCTCCCAAGTATGACGGCGCGTCAACGTTTGAAGCCTTCCGCCGCCAGTTCGACACAGTGGCCAGGCACAACAGATGGTCACCGGAGGAGGAGGCCACACAGTTAATAGCCAGCCTTCAGGGACGGGCCGCGGAAGTCCTAAACGCGGTGCAGACAACGGCGGCGCCCAAGGACATCTGGGAGGCCCTGGAGAATCGTTTCGGGAACCACCGCTTAGCCGCAGCGTACCGCAGCCAGCTAAAGGCAAGGTCACAGCAGCCGGGGGAGACGCTGCAGGAGTTCGCCATGGCGATTGAGCAACTGGCTAGCAAGGCCTTGGTTGACCTGCCACTGGAGTTCGTATCCCGGGAAGCCGCCTACAACTTTGTCGACGGGGTGCGGGACACGGAGATTCGTCAGCGCCTAATGCTCGGCGATTATAAAACCATCCACGAGGCGCTGACAGCGGCATTAAGGATGGAGGCGGCCAAGGTAACATCTATCCCGTCGTCGAGAAAGAGTGTACGCTACGCCAGAGACAGAAGACCAGCTGAGGGACGCCGGCGAACACTTAGTGGCCTGTGTTGGGGGTGTGGACAGCCCGGACACCTGCAGAGAGACTGCCCACACCAGGAAGAGCAGCTGGAAGGACGAGTAGGGCCCGGCGTGGAGAGGGGCACGTCGGCGCCATTACCACCATCCCCTCGAGTGACACTGCGCGCCGTCAGCCGGCGTATGGATGAAAGCCTCATCGCGGACGGTTGGGTAAGAGGAACGTCGTGCCGCGTGCTGGTGGACACCGGGGCAGCCGTGACCATCATCAGACCTGACGTGGCGAAGGGTTTGCCGACGAGGAAGCCGAGCCGACCATACGAGCTTGTCACGGCATCGGGCGACACCTTGCCTGTGGAGAAGGAGGTCCTGCTGGAGCTGATCTTGGGGCGGAGTGCCGTGCGTCTGTGGGTGTTCGTCGCGAAGGTGGCTGAGGAGGTGATTCTGGGACTGGATGCCCTCAGGAGCCACGAGGCGACGGTCGACGTCGGTAGGAAGGTCCTGTGGCTCAACGGAGAAGAGGTTATACTCCGTCAACCCGAAGAGCGCCTTGGAATCTGCAGGGTCGTCTTGAACGAAGACGCGGTTGTCCCCGCGAGGAGCGAGGTGATGGTGACGGCGCGACCAGGACAGACAGAAGGTTGGGTCCAGAGGCTGCATGAGTACGACTTCACCTCGGAATATCGTAGAGGGAAGAGCCACGGTAACGCAGACGCCATGCCCCGAAGACCCTGTCCAGTAGAGTGCGGCCAGTGCACAAGAGTGGAAGAAAAGGAGCGTGCCGCAGCAGTCCGAGTAGTTGTGGCAGTGCCTGCGGACGGCTGGGATAGCGCAGGCCTGAGGAGGGAGCAGCTGGCGGACGCAGACTTGGGGCCACTCTTGAGGGAAGTGGAGGCAGGGACGAGACCAACCTGGGAGGACATCGCACCGAGGAGCGCCACCTACAAGCCGTACTGGGTCCAATGAGACTCGTTGAAGACCAGAGATGGCGTGCTGTTCCGGGTATGGGAGTCACCCGATGGGAAGACGCAGAGAGAACAGTTGGTACTTCCCCGGAGTAAGGTCCCGGAAGTCTTGGAGGAAGTGCACGCCGGTACTTCAGGAGGATACCTGGGAGCGAACCGAACGATTGACAAACTACTGCAGCGCTACTACTGGCTGAGACTCCAAGCAGATGCTGAGAGATGGTGCCGTCAGTGTCACGTGTGCGCGGCGAGTCGCAGCCCCCAGACTAGGAGTCGGGGTCGCAGTTAGCAGTACGACGTCGGAGCGCCATTCGAACGGATCGCCGTTGACATTGCTGGATCGTTCCCAGATTCCGACCGAGGCAACAAGTACCTAATGGTGGTCGTGGACTACTTCACCAAGTGGCCGGAGGTGTATGCCATCCCAAAACAAGAGGCAAAGACAGTCACAGACTGCCTCGTGGAGCAAGTGTTCTGTCGATTTGGGGTGCCGTTAGAGCTACACAGTGACCAGGGTACCAACTTTGAGTCCAACCTAATGAAGGAGGCACTACAAAGGCTTGGGGTGAACAAGACCCGCACGACTCCTCTACATCCCCAGTCGGATGGCATGGTCGAAAGATACATCAAGACCTTAGAGGAACACCTGAGGAAGGTCGTGGCCAGCCATCAGCGAGACTGGGACGTCAAGGTGCCACTGTTCTTGCTGGCCTACCGCTCGTCTACACACGACACAACTGGGATGACGCCAGCCAGCTTAATGTTCGGCCGAGAGTTACGCCTCCCTTGTGACCTGGCTTTTGGAAGCCCTCCGGAATCGAGACAGCCAGCGACCGAGTATGTGGAGAACTTGGTGGACCATCTCCACGACATGCACGAGATGGCTCGCCAGAACATCCAGAAGGCGAGCGACCGCATGAAGACCAGGTATGACAGGCAAGCCAACAGCCAAGGGTTCCAGCAAGGTGACCTGGTCTGGTTGTACCGCTCTACCCGGACTAAGGGACGCTGCCCGAAGCTCCAGCAGCCATGGCAAGGACCGTACCGGGTGGTGAAGATGATTAACGACGTGGTCTACCGCATCCAGAAGGTTCCCCGAGGGAAGATGTTGGTGGTACACCTGGATGGCCTGGCACGCTACGATGGTGCTGTTCGGGACGACCAGCTTTGAGGAGGGAGCAGTGTCACCCGAACGTCGGAAGACCCTATAGGGCGGGCAAGCAAGGGACGGTCGGCGCTCGCCACGCCCCCCTCGTTTGTCTTGTGCCAGTGGCGAGGGGTGGCTGGGAGAAAAAACATCACTGCGCCGTCTCTTTCTGTTCCACCTGTGTCCTCGAATTTACGGGATATTTCATCTAATCTAGAACCTTCCAGATCGGCTACCTGACCCTATATAAGCAACACGTCGGGCAAGAGGAGTCAGTCAGTCAGTCAGTCAGTCAGTTCTTGGCGTAAGAATGCAGTGCTAGTGTACGACGAGAAGACTGTGTGAGTGCATCGGAAGAGTTTACGTAACTGTGAGCGTGCAAGTGGAACTATAACGGACGAACTGGTGAATCGTAATTGTGTGCATTACGTAATTCTGTGTAATTGGCAAGAGTTTCACTGTAAGACGGTGGAAATAAAGAACATTTTTGAGTGGTGCAATTGGACTTTTCATTTCACGAACCCACAAAGTCACAATATGTTGTTGGAGTTGGTGATATAACTGGTAGTAGCGCTGGTATTGATAATAATAGGAGCACATAGTTGCGAGCAACTGTAGATATGTTGTGGTGGTTGGTGGTGGCAGAGGTTGTGGTGGCAGTGGCGGCGGTAGTGGTAGCAATAGTAGCAGCGATAGTGTTAGAGAAGGTGGTGGCAGTGGTTGTATGGTGCTGCAGTGGTGGTTCTTTCTTTCTTTCTTTTTTCTTTTTTTTTTAATGGGCAGGGGGAAAATATTTTAAAGGCGTCTGTGGCGAGTTGTATTTCTACTGACTATAAAACTCCTACATGAATCGCAAGAACTGCTTCTCAGAACCGCCCAGACGGCACTACTTCAAGCAGAAGGCGATTCAAAATGCTATTTGTTGTCCCTGTCGTTCAACAGTTTCTACAGATATCGTTCTGGTCTCGACGTTTGCGGGATAAGATGTCATGAGGCATCTGACTAATCACCCTCCACTTAGTGGCGGAGGATAACATGGAAGGTACCATTCCATCAGGCGTGAACGCTTCCGGTTTGAACTCGACTTGCTGTCGTGGTGGTGCCATCGGATACATTAAAAAGGGTATGTTCCATGGTGTACAAGGTGGTAGCAATAGTGGTAGTGTTGGTGATACGGGTTGTGTGCTAGCAGTGGTGGTAGTAGCAATAGGTGTAGTATTGGTGGTAATAGAGGTGGTGTTAGCCGCTGTGGTATTGGCATCAGTAGCGCTAGTGACCCTGGTGATATGTATGGTGGTGGCAACAGTGCCGTTGGGGTAACGGCGGTAGTGTTGGCAGCAACAGTATTAGTGGCGATATACGTGGCGATATGATATACGCAGTAGCGGCAGTTGTGCTAACAGATGTACCAGAAGTTGAAGTTTTGGTGGTGATAAGAGGTGTTGTTGGCCGTGGTGGGACTGGTAGCAATAGCGTTAGTATTGGTGGTGATGTGTGATGGTAGCTATGGTGGCGATGGTAGAATTGGTAGCAGTAGTGGTAGCGTTGGTAGTAATACTGTGTATAGTGGAGGTAGTAGTGGTAACTAACTCAGTGATATACAGAGACTCCCATAAATAATCGGACAAAGCAGAGTACTAAGTTTTGAAAGTGAAAATCAACATTTGATGTGCTGTTTTATTTAAATTAATGATAATCGACAGTTACACGGTTCCTTCTTGTAAGAAAATAAATGTTATTTCACATAAAAATTTTATAATGCGTGCTTTTTTAAGAACTAAAAAGAAAGGTGACATTTTTTGGCCCTCAAAAGTAATCGGACATAACAACTTGAGGGTGATACAAAATATGGCTTAGTGCTTTGTGACTCTCCCTCTTCTTTTCACAACTTCTCGCAACCTATTTGGCATACTGTGAACCAGGTTTTTCAGGTAGGCTATAGAAAGTTTGCTCCATTCCTCTAGCAACCTCTCCTTCAAGTGCTGCTTGGAGGTGATGGGGTCTTCCGCACGGCCTTCTCCAGTTTATCCCATAGTGCTTCTATGGGATTAGGATCCGGGGACTGAGGGGGTGGATGCAGTACATGAGGATAATTGTAAAGTAACCATAGCTGCCCAATGTGGGACGTATGCTTCGGATCATTAAAATGAGAAGCTGTCGAAAATACCCATCATTTCTGCACTTTGTTTTAAATTTTGCTGTAATAGTCTAAGATAGATTTCATTTTTCATGGTTGTGTCTAAGAACACCAGCTTTCCCACTCCCGCAGAGGAAATATAGCCCCATACCATTACGCTCCCTCCACCGTGTTTGACTGTGCCTTGTAAATTGCGATCTTCCAGCTCTGTGTTTGGTTCCCTCCACATAACCACCCTGCCATCGGAACCAGCAAGGTTGTATTTGCTTTTGTCACAAACAATAACTTGGTCCCACCAATAGGTTGCCTTGTTACAAAGTCTTTGGCCAATTGTAATCGCTTCCTTTTATTCTTGCTGGAAATGTATGGCTTTTTTCTGGCTACGCGACCATTAAAATCTTGTTTTTGCACAACCCTTTTGACCGTTTCAGGGCTAGCTGTCAGTCCTAGTTCTCCCTGAATCTCAGTACAAACTACCGGACCACTTATATGCGGATTCCGTTTTACCTTCCGCATAATATAAGACTCCTGCCTATCGGTAAGAAGTTTTGGTCGTCCTGGCTTTGCTCGAGATTCAATTCTGTCTTCATACTTATACCGGTGAATTATGTCACTAACTGTACTTTTGCTAAGATTCACAATCTCTGCTATTTCCCGGTATGTTTTGTTCTTTTCATAGTGATAGATCACAAACTGACTCTGTTCAAAGTTACTCTACTTACCTCTGGGCCCCATACTATGCTTTTGCCTTCTTCTTGGTGCACAGTAGTCGTGCATCTTCTACGATATTGTTTTGTCTACTGACAGACTTCACCTACTCGTTTGTATTGCATTTCATTTGTGCTGTCCGATTCTTTTTGAGTCGTAAACTTATGCTGTAAACAATGTTGAATGGGGAAGCTCTTAGTTTAGCCTCATTTTCAATTTCTAAAATTGATGTTCATAGCAAATGATTTTTGCTTAACACAAGGAGTACCTTGAGATTAATACACATGATCTATCCTGCTGTATAGAGAACTCCATAGTGAAATGCAAAGTCTGTCCGATTATTTATGGGAGTCAGTGCATGTATCAGTGGCGGTAATGTTGGTGAATTGGGTGGTAGTGTTAGTGCTGACGGTGGTATTGGTCTCAGTAGCGGTAATGTTGGTGGGATCTGGCTTCTGGTGGTGTTGGTTGTGGTAGTGGTGTTGTCGGTGTTGGTAGCGGCAGTTGTGGTGATGGTGGTGGTGTTGGTGGTGGTGGTGGCGGCGGCAGCAGCAGCAGCAGCAGCAGCAGTTGGTGGTATGGGCAATTGTGTTGCTGAAGATACACGTGGTTAAGATGAAGGTGGTATGGGTGGTTGTAGTATTAGTAGTGGTGAAGCTGTTGATGGTATTAATAACACTAACGGTAACGTTGGTGGTAGCAGTATTTGTATTGGTGGTGGTATGGGGAGTTGTGATGAAGGTGGTAGTTGAGGTGGTAAGTGCGGTGGTAGCAGAGACGTGTTGATGGTGATGTGGGTGGTTATAGTGAAGATGCAATCGTAGCGGCTGCGGTGGTGGTATCGGTGGTAGTAGTAGTTGTGTTGGTGGTAGGATGGATGGTTCAGGTCGAGACGGCGGTACTGGTGGTTGTGGCGCTTTTTTGTTGTTGTAGCAGTACTTGGCATGTTGGTGGTGGCAGAGGCGGAGGTATTGATGATGTTGGTATGGGTGGTTGTGGTGGTTATAGTAGCGGAAGTTGTGGTGGTATTGGTAATAATAGCAACGTCTTGGTAGCAGCAGTGGTTTTGGTGTTTCTTTTATCTTTACTTTCTGTTTTTCTTACTTTTTCTTTTTAGTTTACATGCTCCAAAGTTAAGTCATCGGCTTAGTGGCGATAAGGTTGATTGTGGTAAAGATAGTAGTGGAGGTGGCAGTATCAATGGTATTGTGAGCAGCAGCAGCAGTGTTGGTTGGTGGTTGTGGTGGTGATGGTAGTAGAGATTGTAGTGGTAGTATTCGTAACGGTAGCAGTGGTATTGGTAAAGCTGGTCGTCGTCAAGAAAAATTGATGCGGGTGGTAATGTCGAACAGATCCTTGCTGCAATACGGCCCAAGGTGCGACTACCCACTTTGCAGTGCGCAATCTCCGATCTTGTTCTTGAGTAGATATGTTAAGTGTCAAGCTGTTACAAATAAAAGACCACGCATGTAAAGCAACACCAAGCTGTGGTCTAGCCTAATGCAGTGTGACAGGTGATGTCAGGAGTGGTTCGTTACCTACACACCCGAGCGATCTCAGAGCCTGCTGACACCAGAGATAGGATAACTCGGCTCCATTTCATAGCGAGAAACATAAGTCAGCTGCCGGTGAAAAAGCAAAACAGTATATACTTTACTAGGATGTACTAGCTCTTCATATAGTGCATAATTGCAAGTTACTTAAAACAATCTATGCTCACTTTACGTTGGACCTTTATCAGTACTTGAACATTGAATACCCACAGTGAACAACAGATAAAAGTAATTCGGTGTTCAATGTTTATGAGATTCTTCGTCCAATTTAAACCCGTTTTACTATGGGCAGACAGTCAACATAAATGCGGGCAATTATTTTTCTCAAGACGACCGCAATCGTCACATGTTATTCTTACCTGACCAGTATCAAATTACAACAAATTCACCACCATTCGAAACAGAAAGCTACAGGTTACGTCACTATAATATACTAACAAAGAAGTCGGCAAAGTTGCTCTGCAAATTGTTGTTTTTATGGTGGCCTAATGACATATCGGGGAAGAGCAGGTTGATTATAACTTTTTCTAATTTTTAATGTTTCCGCAACTTAAAATTTTACTAATCGCTTAGAGGGTCTATTAAGCCACTGATTTAATTGCAGTCAATACTTTGTACGAACAGGTTAAAATTAGGTTTGAAAAGTGTATATTATATCAATATAATTTAACTGGAACCTATAGAGCAGTCCAAAATTCATGGGTGAAAATCTTAATGCACATACTTTCATTCATACCTTGATTCCTCCATGATTCCTATTTGAGAGACCAGCAAAGGAGTATCATCAAATTTCAAATACAGTATTTGCATCTCTGTTAGGAATGAAGTATAGAAATATGCATCGTTCCACCTTCTGTGGAACTGCTATTTGAGTAGCTGCTCTGAACAACAGCTCAAACAAATCTTCAATGGCACTTTCTTAATGCGTACATAAAAGAAACTCCTGGAAATTAATTATTCTGTAGGACAAGGTTGGAAAGGTAGAATCAAGCCGGAAAAAAAATGCAACGCTATAACTGAACATGCAAGACACTCGATATGAAGTGTGTCAGTGTGGTGATCCAAGGGCGAGCACGCACATCTTATTTGGCTTAGAGTAATGTTTATGGTATTTGCAATTGTTGAAGACTTGAATGGTTTGGCCTTGTAATCGATGCAAGGATAAAACATAAGAGAAGTCAGGCAACATCAGACTCATAGGAAAGTGCGCTAACGAATGGCGTCATTTTAGCGCCCTTATATATAAATCATCACGAATGGCGTCATGCGCCGAGCACCGGGAAGACTGCTCAGGATGATTTCAACGCTAGTATCACTCCTATCCAAACACTTTTCAAGTTTTGAAATGCACACTACGTAAGGCAGAAACCCGTATAAATGTGTAATTCAGCTGCACGCAGCTTTTCACCCAGTGACCGAAATTAGTGCATTCTTCGCACAAAGCAGGGCATTAATTATATCGTGGTCGCGCCATAGCCGAGTGGTTAGACCACACGACTCTCACCAAAGCGGCCCGAGTTCGATCCGAAGCGACAGCATGTGGGATTTGTGCTGGACAAAGCGGCATACGAGCTGGTTTCCGACGGGTGCTCCAGTTTCCCCTGCCATCTCATTCAACCGATGCTCCATCTTCATTTTATATATCACCGCCTGCGGTGCCGCACGTAAAAAGCTGGCGTTAAACACTACAAAATTAATTATAGTTCATTTTATAATTAGATTGACATCGCAACTGAGGTATTCACAGCAGTAAGGCGAACGTATCCTTCATTGGCTGGAGTAAAGTTCGTGGCTACCCCGCTTCCATCCAGCAGATCTAACTTTAGCCAATCAGAGAGTTCGAAACGACTTCCCTGCGTGAAGTAAATTACCTGATACGAGCTGGCACCACTTTAAAACTACGAACAGCTTAGTTGTGATGTCAGCCTAATTCTAAAACGGGCGATAACTCACAAATTAGGATGGTGTTCTTTACAGAAATATAGTATTGTAGATGCTAACATTTAACCATCATTTACATTCAAGTTAAGCAGAAGTATTTGGATACGCACTCTAAAATGAGCCATGCCTGTAGTGTATTTGTTAGACTATTTATGTAACTTAAACTATGCGTAGATACATATTTTACTTGTATAAACCAGAAAGGGGAGCGCATACGCCTTGAAATCTAGAAAAGAGAAGCATATCTTACTGCTGAAACTCCATAAATGATCTATATACTGGTATTTTGCTCGTCACATACGTTTTTAAACACTTTAAGGTGCAAAACGCCAGAATTCTTGCAAGAAATTCAGAGCATCCACACCTATACATTTCAAAATAAAATACAAATTTAAATTTAAACTGAAAAATTGAACTGCTTTTGTTTTGGCTAAGACAAGCCTCTAAACTAATATCGGCAGACACTCCAAAGTGTTTTTCACTTTCACCGTCCCCCATCACAGGTTTGCAGACGCATAACAATTCTCGTTAAACAAAATCTTTCATTTATAATTAAGGCATATTAAATACATTAGAAATGTATTGTTAATATAATTAATGTTTGTTATTACGTGAAAACGACCTTGTTAAGTGAAGATATGCTTACCTACCAGTCTTTCATCTTTGTCACTTGCCTGTATATGGCTTTAAACACCCACGTCAGCCTTAAGGGGTCCCGAGTTCGAATCTCGGTCAGGATGAATTATTTGGAAAAGGTTTTTTTTTTTTCCGGGGGTTTCCCTTATCCTGAAAGATGAATGTCCAGTACGTCTTAACTCTATAGACTCTGGGCTCATTTGAGCAACATTTTACTCATTGTTCGATATGACTTACGTTGGAGGACGTTGATTAAAAAACTAACATTGACTTTTGAAGTTACGTGACTCTGAAAGGGGAAAAGCTTTCATGACCTTATGGATACATTGTAGTATACGTATAATTTAAAATGTATGCACATTAGTTACCAAAATAATTTCAAACTTTTCAGTTCAGATTTAAATCCTTCTGAACAACTTACTGTAAACTAAAATGCAAAGTGTGAAACTGCAACGAATTTCTTCATGAGAAGTTCTTTGCAAGGGCTCCGGTATAACTTGAGAGCAGTCAACATCTACGAACATGGCTGTAGTGCTGGCTTCCTGTGGCTTTGCATGAAGAATTTTTACCACAAGTTTAACTATCGTGGTTAACCAGTTAGCGTTTAACCCAGAGGGGTTAACTGCAATGACCTGCCAGAGTCAGACTGTGGACATCATTCAGCAACACACCTTCACAGACAATCGGCGCCCAGAAGTGGATTATCGCATTTCAGAGGGTGTTTATTTTTAAGTTATACCTTCCCCCTCACCTACTTACTAACGTAGTTTTAATCTGAAGTTTGAGTTTGAAAGGTTCATTACCACTGCGAACCCACGTCCACTTAGGAAGTGCAAAAATCTATACTCTCAGGGGTAATAAAACTGGGTGATTAGGGTAAGGACGGGGCAAACGGAATTGGGACAGACGGACACTTGCTATGAAAATTATGTGAAATTATGTGAATTTTTCTTTGCGGTGTTGGTATCACTGTGTAGTCTGAGGCCGTGCACATTTAAGCTGTGTCGACATGAGGAAAGAGATCCGATTATACAGAGGAAAACGTGCAATCCAGTAAAAGAAATATGGAAGAATTTTTTTCTTTAATTTAGTTACCTGAATTCACTGCAGTTGTATATGAGATTTTTATAAAAAAAAATACAAGGCGTAAAGGATTGTTCTAAATGCACATGGTGACGTCTGAGGTTCACCTATCGGTGACAAAGCTTATCAAAGTAACACTACCCAACATCTCTGCAGTTATTTTCTCGTATATCCCATGTAGGCATACAGAAATGCCCTAATCGGAATTGCACAGCTAGATGAAATGTTTGGTTTAATTTTTACTGACATACATGTTTTTACAACATGATTAAAATGGCAATGAAACAGAAGTATTTTGTTTTAAAACCACTAAGCACACTATTTATTTATTCTTTTACACGTTTCAGAACGGCATGAGGAGCACCTTCTAAGCAGCAGTCTTTCCCAACGTTGCTTTTAGTAGACAGAACTTTGCTACTTTGCAAGTAACGCTTTGTCTGAATCACTGTTTCTGTCTCCTAGCTTATACGAGATGCAAATACACAAGGGAAAAACTGCTTTAACTGGAGACTTTGTTTTGGCGTTCACATAATACGTTGTTCATTGGTCGCCGATCTGTGGTAGCACATACTTCACTTTAAAGAGGTACCGAGTTCGAATCTCGGTCAGGATGAGTTTATCTGGATAAGGGCTTTTTCGGAGTTGTCCCTTAACTTGAAAGATGAATGTCGGGTAACTCTAAGCTCTATTGGACCCTGAGCGTATTTGAGCATCATTTGAGATTTCATCGTTCCTTATAACAACATAGCTATAAACGTAATATGACGCAGCTGCTATGAGTCAAGCTTATCGCGTGGATGACTATACTTTATTGCTAACCAACGAGGTTGAACAGATGAGCAAACGTGCGCGCTCTCCGATATACATAACAGGAACGTGTTTGAGGCGACGAGATAATTCTGGATCCTTTTATGCTCTCTCGAGCTCCTGCGACTATACAGGGTATTAATGAACTACACCGAAATAATTTCAGCGATTGTAGACGTGACTAATATAAGCAAGTTGAGATACGCAATGCATGGTCTGCGGCTAAACATAGCGCAATTAATTGTGTTAAACTTAACTGGTATCAGATGCTGATAAGCAGGGTTAGGATTTTTAGGTGCGCATCTTTTTCTTACGATAAATTTAAACTCTTCGGAAAGATGCCATACTGTGAAGTTTCGTTTCTAGTTGCCAAAAGAGGCATTTTTTCATGCACTTTTTCCCCCTTTTTAGTTACCTTTATCCGTTTTCCTCCCAGCCATGCCCATAATTCCCCCTTCCTCCTTTTTTCTTTTCAGTTTCCTTCCATTTTACTCTATATGAATTTAATCAATATAAGCTATTTAACTACTAGTTAACATCACCTCGGCTTTCTGTGAACATGTGAAGAGTAAGCCTAACTCTTTCAGTAAACGTTGCGCGCGAGTTGAAAGCACGCCTACAACAATGGAAAACAAGTGTGTACGACATATCCTTTTTCTCTTTCTTTACGCTATAAAGCATCTCAGTATAAGCAACTGACAATGACTCATTGCCACTGTATATCATTCTACCCCTTTAATTTCATCAGAATCCGAGCCTACTGTTGGTGAATGCGAGTTTGTTACTGTGGCAGACATCTCTTCGCGCGTAGGTCCAAGAATTGACTCTGGGTTCTGCTCGAAGCTACTAGAAGTCAGTGAGACTACAGTTCCAGCATGAATGAGGACATTCTGATAATTGCGCGGTATTATATAAGAGTGTGGACAGCAAGTAAATGAGTTGTGTAATGGTCACATGGAGTTAGCAAGTGAACTGGTGTTAGTCCTTTGTTACATTACTAAACGAATGTATTACTAAAGTTTACCATGCCAAAAGTGTCTAGTGCTCGACATATTCCTCTGGTTCAGGAATTCAAACAAAATTTCACAAACACAGATGAAACTGTTATTCAATGTACTATTTGCAATTCAGAAATTTCGTTACATCAAAAACACCGGCAAGATGCATCAAACAGCACATTTCCAGCTCTAAGTAACAAATGACCAAGATTCTTCAGGCAAACAAATCGCGGCAGCCTCTATTACGAAATGCGTTTCAACAGAATTCTTCAAAAAGCCAAAATTTTAAGGAAATCAACATTGAGTTGGTACAGCTCTTACACAAGCAGGAGTTCCTCTCGTATCCAGTCTTCAAGGGATTTATTACAAAAATACACAAAGATGTCAATGCCGAATGAGAGTACTTTTAAGAGAAAACTGCATGGAGCCTGTTTACCAAGAAACCATACAAAGAATCAAGGAGAAAGTGTCTGATTGCGATGTGGAAATAATAATGGATGAAACCATATACAATGGATCGATTTGTTTTGAACATTTTAGTTTTTCCCTTAGCAGGGGAGAAAGTTAAACATGTATGAACTGCAGAAAGCCAATGCCAGTACAGTAATGCAATCATTTATGGACGTTTGTCAAAACTCTGGCCTGCTGGTATCGTGTTTGAAAAACTTCTTGTGGTTACGGACCAGGCTCCATACATAGTTTCAGTTGTTAACCAATTGAAGCCTTTATTTCCTAAGTTGAAGCATGTGACATGCTTGGTTCATGCCCTTCATAGAGTTTGTCAATCCATAAGGAACGAATACGACATCGCAAATCAATTCATCTCTGCCCTGAAGAAGATTCTCCTGAAAGCATCAAATCGTGTTGTGGTCTGCAAGGAAACCACTTGCCTGCCCCTTCCAAATTTCCCGGTCATTACTCGCCGGGGATCTTGGATCGAGTGTGCTGCTTTGTTGCGTGGGAAGTTTGACAAAATTAAAGAGTTTGTGCTTTCTTTGGATCCAGCCGCGTTATTTACAAGGTACAGCAACTTCAGTTACCGAAGAATATACACAATTGGCCGACAGAACTCTATTGTGTCCATAGTTACAAATACCTTACAGCAGCTACTACACTATTAGAAGAACAAGGTTTGGAAAAGGAGAGACAGTGGGATATTTTTACTTCCGTGAGGGAGCAGTTAGATGGCGCTTACAAAGACAAACTTGAGTTTAGTTTACAGAAGAATCCGGACACTGAGGATTTCGCCACATCTGTAGAATTGCCATTACGAGTGAATACAAGATTTGCCCCATGTTTTCTGTGGATGTCGAAACAAGCTTTAGCGTCTACAAAGACATTCTATCTCAAATTACTTGTTTAGGATATCTCCACTTGCTCTGAAAATATTTCGGTGTAGTTCATTAACACTCTGTAGTTTGCCAAGGGTGCTCGGACAGTGAATGTGTGAGTGAGCTAGTTAAGTTACTGGATAAGGTTAAATTATTTTCTATACTTTCATATAAATATATTGGATAGTCACAATTTATATAATAAAGAAATTAAAAAATAATGTTGATTCTAAAGGCCAGTTCGTTGGGCTGCTCCACATGCAATTCATTGCATCGCTACGCTCAAAGAAAAGCAACATGAAGTGATAATCAAAACCGAACAAAGTTATAATGTATTCTAGTGTTTTTTACACCTTAATGTGTGTGTGTGTGTGTGTGTGTGTGTGTGTGTGTGTGTGTGTGTGTGTGTGTAGTGTTTAACGCCCGCTTTTACTACATACGGCACCGCAGGCGGTGACACTGGTAATACATGAGATGAAGATGGAGCACCGGTGGAATGAGATGGCGGGGGAAACCGGAAGTCCCGGAGAAAACCCGCCCCTGTCCACCACAAATCTCACTTTGCGGTCGCCTGGGATCGAACCCGGGCAGCCTTGGTGAGAGCCAAGCGGTCTAACCACTGAACCACGGCGTGGCCTTTTACACCTTAATGATTTCATTGATAACACATATTTGCATATTTTTGTAATTTCCCCATTATGTGCTATGTCTGTGTTCTTATCACTCTTGATATAGAGAATGCCTTTAATTTCGTCCCATAGGGTAGCATTCTCCTGGAGCTCAGTTCTCGAAATATGAACCCTACCTTTATAAACTGATCGCAAGCTATCTGGAAGATCGATCGCTTCCTGTGGGAACCCTTAGTCTGATGAAAATATTGCGTGGCGTATTCCAGGGGTCCGTGTTAAACCCTACCTAGTGCAATGTGTGTTTTGAAGGAGTCCTACGGGTACCACGCCCGAGGAAATCACCCTAACGGCCCACGCAGATGGCGTGGTCCTCACTGCCACTGGAGCACAGCGGACACCTTCGAGACGGTGGCTAACCAAGATGTTTATCTGACCTCCAAGAAACTTATGCTGGCACCACACAAGATTGAAGCGATTTTGCTGGTGGGCAGCCGAAGGTTCCATATATCCACCTCCGACTTGAAGATATGCTTATTCGTAGTCAGCACACACTCAAGTACCTTGGGATTCATCTGAATAGCAAAATGCTAATGGTACGTCACGTGAGGTCCGCTGTGGCGAAGGCGGAAACAGCCTCAAACACCTGAGTCGTATAATGCCCACTAACGGAGGGCCAAGTGGAAGTAGCAGAGTACTTTTCTCGGTTGTGACTTACATCTTACTGTACGAGGTATCTATCTGGCCTAAGACGCTTGACAGGAAGTTATATACAAAACTGCTCTTGAGCTTGCAGAGGTTGCAATTCGTATCACAAGCGCCTACCGCAACAGGTTGTCAAGGCTTTGCTAGTTCTAGCACGAACGCCCCCTATTTCTCTCTTGGTCACTGAGCGTCTCCTACGAGACCAGACTGATGCAAGTAAGGATGAAGTTCGCCAACAATTGGAGTAGCGGCAAGTGCTTTGGGACTCCAATGATGGAACTGCTCATTGGACCCACGGATTAATCCTGAATTTGGTCCCTTGGATTACGAGACAAAGAGCTGCTTACTTCACTGAGTAAGCTCTTTTTACTACAGGAGCTGTTCAATTCTATTTCAACTGTTTCTCACAGGACATGGCTGTGAATTTTCTACAGCAGCAGTCTATGTAAAGCCTATGAACTGTCAATTTGTTTTGGATGCGAGAACAACCACCTGCGCAGCATAATAGAAATAATTAAATCTATCTACAGTTAATCAACAGAACCCCAGGAAGGAAAGTGAAACTTTACAAAACGATGCAGTTTGAGGAGTGCGAGATGCCAGGACCTAGTACTCGAACCCAGGCGATTATGGTTTCATTCTCTACGAAAAGCATGACTAATCTTTACATACTTACTTTTTTTTATTGCAGACGGCATAAAAATAAGAGTAGTTTGTAGTCCCCATCTATTAAATATTTAAATAACATTGCTGATCTTATGTATTGTAAACCTATAAATTGAAAAATAAAACAGAAATCTTATTGAATGTTCTGGGTGAATGAGTCTCGGTACGCCTACGAGCCTTTATTAATTATAATTAGACAGTTTAAACTTACGTGTAAACCCAAAGCAATTGATTCGGCTTTAGTTCGTTTCCTTAATTTGCACAAAATGACGGCCTTGACGTCTAACACCGCTAACTAAAGTAATATCATTTTTGCACACCCAGCAGCTTGTGTAATCACACTGCAGCTTTTGTTGTGAGTCAACTATGCCCAATCCTCCAATGTGATCTCTCACACCTTTGCAAGGTGAACCCTTTCCAAAACTGAAATGAAATTTGTAGTGTTTAACGCCCGCTTTGGCTACATGTGCCACCGCAGGCGGTGAAACTGATGATACATGAGATGAAGATGGAGCACAGGTGGAATGAGATCCCGGAGAAAATCCACCCGAGCCGTGTTGTCCACCACCAATCTCACTTTGTGGCAGCCTGGGATCGAACCCGGGCTGCATTGGTGAGAGTCGAGCGGTCTAACCACTCAGCCACGGCGCTGCCACCCTTTCCAAAGCGCTTTTCTAAAAACCTATGCAAGATAGAAGGAAATTCCTTAACGTTTTTCTGTGTAGTCTCTCTCGGCAATATCTACAGCCACTTCACCCAGTATATTTATTAACACCATCAAAGTTTGGGCGCATTATCCATCCACCACAAAATATCTTGACGTAAACTATAGCAATACTGCGCAATTGCAATTTGGATGAAAATGCAACTAGCATTAGACAATTTATTTCCTACCTGCTATCATATATTTCTTTACAGCTTCCACAAACTATTGTTACGAAATCTTATTTTTCTATCTACTTCCGCCTCATCGAAATAAATCCCTGCTGGAAGTTCCATTATACATTTTGTTGAAGATGTAGAGGAAACCGAATAGACTGTCAGGTTTTTAAAAGCTAGCGGCTGTGTTGGCAAAGAATTAATTCCATATTCTTTCCATCACATTGCCAGAAACAACTGAATTAAAACATAAATAAAATAAAAAAGACAACAGTACTGAATATTTCAAACCAATAACGAGTATTTCTCGGAAATGGCTAATGTCACGAAAAAGTTATTTCAAATAAATTGCGTAGCTCAAAAAGATTTTTTCTGCACGTGTGCAGTACGTTTCTGTCTATCTCATATGGTTTGCCAGTTACACAAAATTCCTTCCGAATAAAGGGGATATTTACAGGACATTCCTCAAAATTCAAGATATACATTTTATTTCTCAAGGTAATATCTAAAATATATAGTTATTTAAACAATGTCGTTAGAAACTTTTTAGCCAATCAATATCGATCTACTTTAATTAAAATAATCCCAGTTCGATATGTAGTTTCCATGTGGCAATCGCCCCTTGTTAGTGTCGGCTATTATAACATATCGTATAGTTACACGGAAAGAAAGTTAAAGAGGTAGAAAATACATATGGAGACAGACAAATCGGGGGGGGGGGGAGAAGGACAGAGATAAAATTCTGCATTTAGCACAATAAAGTGAATCGAACGAACTGCGGTTCTGTTATCTGTAAATACGTTCAAAGAAATAGTGAATTCTTACAGTTGCAAATATTTGCGAGACATAAAATGGTAAACGTATTCGAATTGAAAACCTTCGGCAAAAGAATGACGAATGTATTAAACATGTTACTCTACTAATGAGCAGCATAATAAATAGGAACAATTTATCACCTGTCTTCACAAAGGAACACTCTCAGCAGGGCATTATTCAGACTTCTTTCTTACCTGGGGCCGTCTACAATGCGCACATTTTTTATTTTAATGCATGGCATCTTCATAGTTGCATTGCAAAAACGTTATATGTGAGGAAGCTAATGCATATGTATTCCGTGGTATTTTCAATAAAACTGCAACTACTAAGCATTTGTTATTCACCTATTCTGCGTAACAACTATATCCATGCTCAACTGTTTATGCCTAACAGATAACATTCCTAGTGCCATATAGCTATATATTCTTATGAACTTTTGGACTGTATTTTAATGCGGGATGCAACACACATCACTACATTACAATCCTGGATTAATTAATCAATGTTGCTACGCAGATATACAGAATATTAACCATTGCGTTACTGTATAGGTGCGTAAATTAGTATTTCTAAGCATGAGATTTAGCCTTGAAACAAAAGTTCTTCCTATGGGAAAAAGGGAAACTATGTCATGTTTCAATCTCATGAAACAAAATCGTACCACACAAATGTCAACATTATAACATATTTAAAATTTGCATTCATGTTTATATTCTGCAAAACAGTGGAAGCGAGGATACCATAATATCAATTGGTGAATCAAAGGCAAATATTAACCACTGAGGCACGGAAACAAATAAACACGCAATTGCCAGAATCTAAATGTTTCGTCAGTGATTGTGTGACGTCAGCTCACAATGCCGTATAGTCTATCTTAGAATTACTGATGTGGAGTCCACAGCAGTACAACGCAACCAACTCCTATCACGTGATCTACTACACGTGGGGAACAAATTGAAATTGAATTATTTATGAATGCACTTTTAACTGCTGTGATTCTCAGCATCCATTCTACATTGGCCGTGAAAGACCGTTTAATTTTGCTCATATGGCTCTTATCAGGCTTGAGATACTTTTACGTGCCATAAATCTACGACACGGGACCACTGGCTTTACTTCACTTCCGAAGTAAACTTTACTTCACACATCTTTCTCCGGCGGGTTTGAACCCGGCGACTCGGGAAGCAGAAGCTAGCATGTTACCCCTAGACCGTGGAAGACGAAGTATGGGAAATATATACTGATGTCTCTGATTGGCTAATGTTACATGTGAAACTATTCCTACTGGATGGAAACGGGGTAGCAAGGAACTCTACTTCAGTCAATGAAGAATGCGGCCGCGACATGCGATGGGGCGTCTCCGGGAGAAAGGGGTAAGATGAGGGTACTAAGGGTGGCCGCACGGAAAAGACGATAGCAGAGGGCAGGATCCCTCACAAGTCTAACAACTACAGACTTCAGCGACCGGTGGCAGCTCGTGCAACTGATTCCTTTCCTTCCTGCGGGCTTACACATTCCTTGGGGTATCCGGTACTTCCCCAATCCGGAGCATAAGGATTTACAGACAGCGAAATCCCTGCCATGCCACGGAAATCGAGCCTATTACGATCTCTCGAATGTGGGCCACAGAAATACCGCCTTAGCCCTTAGCTGAAGACAGTGAAACGGTAGAATTCAGTACAAGTATATAATTAATTATGTGAGGGAAAAATATCGGTCTGAATTACATACACCTCGAATTAAGGTAACTGTACTCCATATGACCTGCTACTCAATATGGCCTAGTAGCTATTTCTTGATAACTATGATGGTAATCTGCTAGATGTCTGCACATTCACGTTTGGTAAGCTATTTCAATTATCTCTGTGTTACACCCAGTGTGCAGTGACTAACAGCCATTTCACAGTTGAGATTCGTTTGTTTGCCGCCCAAGTGTTATTATTTTATGCAGGCAAGCTTGTTGTGTTACTGATACATTAGAATTTTTCTACAAGCGTGTTACCGTGTCAATTACTTCATGTAACTATCCTGTTTTAAATTTTATAATAACTTTTATGAATGCAACAACCTTTGTGTAGCTATATGTGTGAAATGAGTTGCTTGAAATGTGGCCTATTAGGTCATACTGAGTATACATTTTCGCCATAGCGGCCGCGCCGTGGCTCAGTGGTTAAACCGCTTGGCTCTCACCAAGGCGACCCGGGTTCGATCCCAGGCGACCGCAAAGTGAGATTTGTAGTGGACAACACGGCGCTGGGGTGGGTTTTCTCCGGGATCTCCGGTTTCCCCCGCCATCTCATTCCACCGGTGCTCCATCTTCATTTCATGTGTGATCAGTGTCATCGCCTGCGGTGCCGTATGTAGTAAAAGCGAGCGTTAAACACTACACATTTCATTTCGCCATAGCAGGCCATATTGGACATAGACTTTTACTGATAACTATTTATTTTCTGTAGTAATGATTTCGAATCACGATAAGATACGCGGTCGATGGAGCCTAGATGACCTAACAAAAGCTGTGGAAGCCATCAGTAAGACACAAATGTCGGACTATCAAACAGAAAAAGAATTTGCTATTCTACGAAGAACTTTCCGTAGGTATGTCAAATCTGGATGTAAAATCAAAGCAAAATTGGGGGAAAATTTACTTGCACGTATAATGAGGTTGGCAGAAGTGGGATATCCAATAACAACTAACATTTTAAGATTATGTGTCTACAGATACTGCAAGAAAAATAATATTACTCATAAATTTTCTGATGCTATGCAGATTGCAAGCCGCAAGTGGGCAAGGAAACTTATATCAGAAAATCCCAAACTGTTAATCCAGCTAGGACACAGAAGTTGTTCAAGGCCATTTTCAAAAGGTTAAAACTCTTCTTGAAGAAACTGGTATTTTTGGAAACCCTGAAGGGCTTTTTAACATTGGATGAGAGAGGCAGCAGACTGAATTTACACAAAGAACCATGGGTACTCGCAAAAAAGGATGCGCGCAGAGTACACATAATTGGCAATGAACATAGAGAAAATGTAACTGTTGTCTCTTGTACAATTGCAACAGGAGCAGCTATTCAAAAAATCCTTAAAATCTTTGTCACATAGGGAATCTCAGTATATAATGAATGAACGCCTCTAGTTCCTAAGTGGAGCATAGGGCCTTCTGAACCGCGCAAACCCTAGGCCTGCAGGCAATGGGTTGAGAATCAGAAGTGTCTCTATCAGATTCCAGGATGGGGGTTCAGCCCATAGGCGGAGGTGAAAGTTCAGTTTATATTATCTGGTGATAATAAACATAATGCATACTCTAAATCACATTTCCTTAGTTTCATTAGTCTCCATTATTTTAAACGTGCTACTAACAGAAATTAAATAGGCCATATTGGGAGTACAGTGCACTCAATATGCCCAAAACTAATCTTTTTGTATATTTGTTATTGTGGCTTATGTAATCATTTTAGTTGTTCCACATCATAATATTGCATGTCCAGTTTGATCAACTTTATATTGTAAGCAAACGCAATAATTTATTGCCACTCACAAAAATGTAAAAAAATAATTATCCTTAGGTAGGCCATATGGGGTACAGTTACCTTATTAAGACTTACTTCTCCCAAATGTTACCGAAGTTAGTGGGAAGAGACAAACGAACAAGGAAATATTAAATATCTGCTGTATAATTTTAATTATAGTAATGTGGACATTTATTTGTTCAGTCGATCACAGTTCAAACACGTCTATATTACCTACTGTGAAAATAAGCGAACATGATTCACTTGGAGCACGCATGTGTAGACTTGGCTTGCTTAGGAAGCCACTGCCAGTATGCTGACTGGAAATAACCAGTAAGGTCATGGAAGAAGGTTCTCAATATTTTGTTTTACCACTCCACTACAGTTTAATTTTTAAAAAGAAGATATGTAGGTGAAGGTCATCAAGCAAGGGACGTGAAGGGTAAGAAGGGAAGTTCATTGCTATGGTAACGTAAACAAAGGCTGCCAGATTGTTACATTGGTGAAACACATACTGCTCAGGTCAGTTATCGCTACTTGTATGCAGGAAAATGTTTGCTTTGAGTATTCAGTTGCGCTGTGTATTGTTAGCCTACTTTGTTAAAACACAATTAAAATACTTTTTATGGAAGCAAGACGTAGTGGCGGTAGGATTAGAGGTGGACCGAGGAATCATTGCCAAAGGCAAAGATCAGCTTACGGTCGGAGTGTTACATTGCATAGTCAAGCTAGAGAATTTGTCTGTTCTCTTAGAAAATTCTTCCAACACGAAGACGAGAGTGTGCTCCTTATCAATGAACAGCTTATTCCTTTTATCCAAAAGCGACAGTCCCATGTCAGTAGATACACTTGCAAGTAAAAGAATTCCTGTGGGTCAAAATTCCGGCATATCGGCGGCGTTGATATGAACATGTCAATTAACAAAGTCGTTAATAATAGTATATTGCGATACGAATGTGGCAAACTCTTAATACGGAACGAGGAAAGGTTTGAAAAAACGAACCGCTTGCACCAAGTTTTTTCAATTCTCGAGATTCCATTATGTGCTTACCACAAGTGTGTTGCACATTACTTTTTGCACGACGGTATTTATATCAATCTAAATTTTAGTAGTTAAGATATTAGCTGAAATATTAATAAATATAATTGAAGATAAATGTTAGATTTTAGAACGTGCATCGCCTATATGTGTTTCTATGGAGAAATACTTACCACAATAGTGCGGGGATGTCAAAACGCATAGCATCAATGACGGTAAGTAGGTTAAAATGGTAGGTTCCAGCACAGACCCAAATGAGCAAGATGGCGGCCATGTGCAATCGGTATGTTTAGTGGATTTAGACAGTGTTTAGGTAGGCAGTCAATCCTCTTAATTTGCTGTACCTTATAATGCTGTGTCCTGAGGTATGATCAGAGCTTGTCTTGAGCTATGATCTGAGGCTCTAGGGTTAAGGGCTGCAGGGTTTCTTAGGTAAAGTCTGTTGGTATGGGATGTTAATATCTGAAGGATTTAATGGTTAGGTCCTGAGGTATGATCTGGGACTCTATGGTTAAGAGTTGCAGGGTTTCTTAGGTAAAGACTGTTGGTCTGGGAGGTTAATAGCTATAGGACTTAGAGGTTAGGTCTCGAGGTATGATCTGGGGCTCTAGGGTTAAGGGTTGCAGGTTTCAACAGGTAGGGCTGCAGGATTTAATGGTAAGCTCTTGAGGTATGATCTAAGGCACTAGGGTTAATAGTTTCACAGGTGAAGTCTGTTGGTCTGGATCGTTGAGAGCTGTAGGATTTAGGGGCTTGGTCTCTATGTATGATCTGGGAGGGGGGGTCTAGTGCTAAGAGCTGCAGGTTTTTCACAGGTAAGGGTTGCTGGTCTGGGAGGTTAATAACTATAGCATTTGGAGGGTAGGTCCTGAAGTATGATCTGGGGGCTCTAGGGTTAAGAGTTTTCACAGGCGAAGTCTGTTGGTCAGGATGGTTGAGAGCTGTAAGATCTAGAGGTTAGGTATCTATGTATGCTCAGGGGGGTTCTAGTGTTAAGAGCTTCAGGTTTTCACAGGTAAAGGTTGCTGGTCTGGGAGGTTAATAGCTGTAGGATTTGGAGGGTAGATCCTGAGGTATGATCTGGAGCTCTAGGGTTAAGAGTTGTAGGGTTCATAGCTAAATGTTGTTGGTCTAGAGGATAAAGGCCGTAGGGTCTTTTAACTACGTTTTATGGGCTGAGGTATGATCTTATCATTTTGAAGTTCAGTTTGCTAGTCCAGCGATTAAAGGCGGTTAATCTCGAGGCAAGTCCTACATTTATGCTTTACTATGTCATCCTATTATAAACTAACCTAACCTAATATACTCATTCAGTTCTACCTTCTTTCATCATTCTTTATTGTAACCTAGCTGTGTTTGGCTAGTGGCTTCCTTTGTTGCACCTGTTAACCTAATTGTTCTCTTTCCTTAACTTCCTCTATTCTACCACTTTAACCTAACCTAATATATCCCATGGTTTTAACTTCTTGATCATTGTTCAAGCTAGTTGATTCTGGTATTAACATTCGTTCTCTTTTCTTAAGTTAAATTATTACATCCTCTTGTTATGTCTGAGTCTCATGCTTATGTATTAAACATTGTGATTAAGTATTTTGATTCGAAAGTCTATGTAAATCGTTTAAGGTAAACATCTCTTCTCAACATGAGACAAGTCATGATGTATGATCTTATGGGGTGAGCTTTTCAACACGCCTAAAAGCATTTGTATTCAAAGCTATTTAAATTATCCCACCGAGATTTGAACCCTGATCATAAGGCGTAAATTACCATTTCAACAACAATTCAGATCTAAAGTATATATGTATACGCTATTTCATTGCGCTAACATTATTAGTTCAAGAGTTATTTAAGATTCAAGTTATTGCGACAGAAGCGGTAATCAAACCACGGGTCTGTAGGATACGGAATCATAAATCATTCACAGCATATGTTGAATGAAAAAACCTGCGCTTTCACCCGGTGTTCTATGTGCAAAAGATCAGAAATACAACACAATTACATAATTCAATGGACGATGGGAACTGAACCAAGGACCTTCTCAGGTAAACAGTATTAGGGTATGATTAACTACGCTAGGTACCACCATATAAATTTGATGTCGACGCTGTAGGCCCATGGATTACAGAGATATTCAGATTAACTGATACAGGACTCGAACCAGGGACCCTTGAGGTACACATTGTCAGCACATGATTAACTATGAGAAGCATAACCATATAAAGGTTATTTCACTTCTCTAGACCCACTGGTTACAGAGATATTTAAATTAAACAATTCAGGACTCGAACTAAGGACTACAGGTATACAGTATAAACCCTGCAGACCCCGCTAACCATATGTAAGTAATAAAGTTTATCCGGACTCTCTATCATAATTAGTTTCAGAGTTATTCCAATATAAGCAGTACTCTTTTGCGCGAGAGTCGATTTTGGACCGTTGATAAAACTACAAGTCAGAGACAGTCAGTAAGGGAATGGGCACCCCTTACCTGGCGGTAAAAGGTACCATGCATCGTCTTTCCACCCCTGGTCGGCATCCCATTGTTTACGCACCCTCTTTATTTATCACATGCAGGTGTGCCGGCGTCTTGTGACATGGGTTTGACAGCACCCTCTTTATTTATCTCATGCAGGTGTGAAGGCGTCTTGTGACAAGGGTTTGACAGGTGATTAATCAAGTAGTAGTGTATAAAAGGGGACTTTGGAACAATAGAATATATAATTTGCATATAAATTGAAAGGGGCGGGCTAAGGGATAGGGGAACTGCTTTTAAGACAGTCCACATAGCTCTCAAAGGTTATGTACTGTTTAACGGCAGAGAAATCATAAGAACGCCAATGAACCTAATTATGTCCCGTCAACATAATGTTACGTCAGTGGAAGTGAACAAAATATCCCTATCTCCACATGATGACAAGAGAGTAATTGCAGATGATGGAGTATCCACATATGCCCATGGACATTACCGTCTTTTGAACGGCGAAAGAAAGAAGGAACCCTAGAGCACAAAAAAAAATTTCATTCCGAGAAATAAACACTAGAACGTAGCATTAAAACATCTAAGCATGAAAACAGCTTAATAATAAGAGCAGAGGAGGGCGTTAAGTCTACCGTTCAGAAAACAAATTCTGACGCTGGTCCCAAGTCCAGAGAAAAAGACGAGGGACGTCTACCTCACCACATAAGCTAACTGAACACACTTTAGTTAATGTTAAAATAGGTAAATTTAAAAAGTAACTACTATCTCGTAATCTGAAATATCCTTGAAAAACCTTCTTAATTAGTTATAAAATGATTTAAGTAACGCAACTTGGTCTAAAATATCCCTGAAACGCGCATAAACCTCATAACATCTGAAAAGGCTTGGAAATAGCATTAGAACATTGGTTTAGCGTAACGACTTATTACAAGACGATGCATAGGGGGTAAAAGCTTGAAAAAGACACAAGAGTACGAAGACATCAATCTGCATGAAAAAATGTAAGAAAACTGTACGCCTAGACCATTGCAAATATACCTCTAACAGTAAAGAAGATATTTCTAGCTGGCAAACTTTTAGCTATGAAGCCTATAGCTTTTAATCCTAGAGCTCCAAGATCATATCTCAATACCTAACCTCCAGATCCTACAGCTTTTAACCTCCTGACCAGCAACCTTTAGCTATGAAGCTTAAAACTCTTAACCCTAGAGCCCTCAGATCAAACCTCCATACGTAACCTTCAGATCCTACAGCCTTAAACTCTAGACCGAGAGATCTAACCTTGAATCCATACGACCTAACCACTAAACCTACAGTCTTTAACCTTTAGACCTACGAGCTTAAGCTATGAGACTTATATCCTTTAAACCCCAGGCCCTAAGATCATGCCTCAAGACCTAACCATGTGACCATAAGAGATGAGGAACATAGCCAAAATACATAGTCTTTCAGATCAAAAGGCTTAATCAAAAAGCCTAAGATATAAGCATAAGACCTCATAACATAACAAGGTAGAATAGAGTTCCTGAAAGCATAGAGAAGGTACGAAAAACAAGAAACCCTAGCAACAAAAGAATCTCAATTTTTAGGAAAAGAGAAGCAGATACACAAAGGGTTAAATTTACTGTATAAAGATCTGTAATCAGCATATATACCTCTTGCAGTGACAAAGATAGCTCTAACACCGATATGTCTAAAAAATTTGCATCATACATACAAGTAGTTAGCATGAGAAAAGAAACATGCTTAGGATAGGTTAAGGAGGTAAAAACAGGTCAGCTTAAGAAAAGAGAACGAATGTTAATACCAGAATCAACTAGCTTGAACAATGATCAAGAAGTTAAAACCATGGGATATATTAGGTTAGGTTAAAGTGGTAGAATAGAGGAAGTTAAGGAAAGAGAACAATTAGGTTAACAGGTGCAACAAAGGAAGCCACTAGCCAAACACAGCTAGGTTACAATAAAGAATGATGAAAGAAGGTAGAACTGAATGAGAATATTAGGTTAGGTTAGTTTATAATAGGATGACATAGTAAAGCATAAATGTAGGACTTGCCCCGAGATTAACCGCCTTTAATCGCTGGACTAGCAAACTGAACTTCAAAATGATAAGACCATACCTCAGCCCATAAAACGTAGTTAAAAGACCCTACGGCCTTTATCCTCTAGACCAACAACATTTAGCTATGAACCCTACAACTCTTAACCCTAGAGCTCCAGATCATACCTCAGGATCTACCCTCCAAATCCTACAGCTATTAACCTCCCAGACCAGCAACCTTTACCTGTGAAAACCTGAAGCTCTTAACACTAGAACCCCCCTGATCATACATAGATACCTAACCTCTAGATCTTACAGCTCTCAACCAGCCTGACCAACAGACTTCGCCTGTGAAAACTCTTAACCCTAGAGCCCCCAGATCATACTTCAGGACCTACCCTCCAAATGCTATAGTTATTAACCTCCCAGACCAGCAACCCTCACCTGTGAAAAACCTGCAGCTCTTAGCACTAGACCCCCCTCCCAGATCATGCATAGAGACCAAGCCCCTAAATCCTACAGATCTCAACCATCCAGACCAACAGACTTCACCTGTGAAACTATTAACCCTAGAGCCTTAGATCATACCTCAAGAGCTTACCATTAAATCCTGCAGCCCTACCTGTTGAAACCTGCAACCCTTAACCCTAGAGCCCCAGATCATACCTCGAGACTTAACCTCTAAGTCCTATAGCTATTAACCTCCCAGACCAACAGTCTTTACCTAAGAAACCATGCAACTCTTAACCATAGAGTCCCAGATCATACCTCAGGACCTAACCATTAAATCCTTCAGATATTAACATCCCATACCAACAGACTTTACCTAAGAAACCCTGCAGCCCTTAACCCTAGAGCCTCAGATCATAGCTCAAGACAAGCTCTGATCACACCTCAGGACACAGCATTATAAGGTACAGCAAATTAAGAGGATTGACTGCCTACCTAAACACTGTCTAAATCCACTAAACATACCGATTGCGCATGGCCGCCATCTTGCTCATTTGGGTCTGCGCTGGAACCTACCATTTTAACCTACTACGGTAAGTATGAAATATCAGTTACATAGTGCAGAAATTATTTAAAAGAACTCACATGTAAAGACGCTACAATGCAGTGAATGTGTAAAGAACTTATTTCTGTTTTTAAAGTAGGCTAATACAGATTAACTGTGCATATTTTTGTTGAGGTGAGATAACTCGAACCCTTGTTTATGTTTCGAGTGTTGAGAGGATAAAGAAAGGGGATTTGCTGGGCAACATTGCAGCACCCACATGGAGAAACAGATAACCTTCACATATCTTCTTTTAAAAACCAGACTGTAACACTTATCTGAAGTCACGCTTGAACCGCAAAAGCCGGCAGAGCGACAGTTCAACAGATGCGTACTACGTATTTGCTATATTTAACTTCAATGTTGTGCAGGTTCATACATTTCCCGTTAATGCTTAATGCAGGTTTAAGGTATTAGTATTAGAACACGTTCTTGCAATGGCTCTATGTTACCCGTTGTTCCCTGGTACACTTTGAAGGTAAATGGTCTGTATTCTTTTGTACTTCTTTCCAATTAATTTTTAATTTGCGTATGCTGTGTGTACATTACATTATTCAGATAATTCAAATGCTGCATGAAAAATTTACAAGTATCGTACATAATATTCGTTTTCATTTCAAAATAGATTCATACTGACAAGTGTATAACAAATTTATAGACCAGTTCCCTGAAATTCGATCTCCAAACAGAGGTACACCTTGTCAATAAATTTAAACGCTGAACCCTAATTTCATAGGCCTAAACCTACAGTTCTAACAGAAGAAAAGCTGGCTGATATTGCCCCAATACTAGAATGTTCTCCTACTTGTACCTTTATATCATGTAACGCAAGTAGGCGTTTCAAAAACTTAGTCCACAAAACTTTTAAACCTTTCCTTTTACTTAACTTTCCGAATTACTATAACTCAGAAAATACGACGGCGTAAACGTCAGTGAATTTTTATAGGTAACTGACTTTTATAGAACAGCCGTGATGGTATTGTTGATCATATTTATTAATCGTTTTCTCCGATGGAGCATGATTACAGATGCAATAGATGCTAGAGCAATGCAAATCTATACATGAATAATTCACAAAATTTCTTGCAAGAAACGGTTGGTGTGCGCTTTGCCACAACACATCCAATAACAGCACCTATATTTCTTGAAAGTACCATAAATTCACGGAGCGGGATGGCTCGGTCGGTAGCGCGTGTGTCGTGGGTGCAATTTCCGTGACCAACCTTCCTGACCCACTTTTTTTCTTGGGAGGGGCGGGGGTGTTTCCCCATGCCGCCACGCGAATGCAGGGAAGGTTAGTTACATCCCTCGAATTTCTTGTCCCTCCATTTCACCTCCTTCTCAGTTCACTTCCCTTTTCATCCTGGTTGGCTATTTGAGTGTTCCGAATTTTTTTGAAAAAAGATAAACAGCCTCTACCTGCAAACATGCTTAATATTTAGTTTCATGATCTTCTAGTTAAAAAATAATAAATAAACCTGATTTCGTAAAATTTTATTGTTTGGAAAGAACTGAAAAAGGAGGAGGAATGTAGTTAAAATTTTCTATTCAGAATGCTAGACACTGGAAATCAGGATATTAATATTTAAGAGTAAAGTACACAAGAAATTATACATCTGGAACACTGCTGCTTTCCTCACTCCTTACTGGTCTTCTCTT
The DNA here is from genome assembly GCA_030765055.1 of Mantis religiosa. Classification (NCBI taxonomy): domain Eukaryota; kingdom Metazoa; phylum Arthropoda; class Insecta; order Mantodea; family Mantidae; genus Mantis; species Mantis religiosa. The sequence continues at coordinate 149,662,603 of CM060950.1, read as the reverse complement.
GCTCATTTTCTTTCTGCATTGTAAACCACAGAAGCAGAGGGAAGCATCTAAAACTTCTAAGTTTGCAAGCTATTATATTACTATTCTATGATCCATACCACTTCGACTCTGGCATGTATTGTCACCCGAACGTCGGAGCTCCCTGTGGGGCTGGCCGCAGGTGGGGTCGGGCGTGGGGCGTTCTGACCGCGCCTACCCATTTGTCTCCTGTCACTAACTGAAGGGATGATTAGGAGAGGGATCGCGGGCCACTGTGCCGTCTGTTTCCCCTCCCCCCTGGGTTCTCGAACGTGCGGGGTGTTTCGTCTAATCCGGAACCTTCTAGATTGGCCAGTTGGTCTTATATAAGCGACGCGCCGGGCCGGAGGAAGTCGGTTCTTGGCGAGCAGCGAAGCAGCGCCGTGCTAGTGTACGGGCGAGAAGACTGTGTACGTGCATCGGAAGAGTGTGCGTAACTGCGAGAGCAAAGTGGAACTGTAACGGACGAACTGGTGAAACGTAATTGTGTGCATTACGTAATTCTGTGTAATTGGCAAGTGTTCAACTGTAAGTCGGTGGAAATAAAGAACACTTTGAGTTTGTGCAATTGGACTTTAATTTCACGAACCGACAAAGTCACACTGGTGTCAGAAGTGGGATGACGTCACCGAACATTACAACCATGGACGCGGCGTTGGAAAAGATTTTGGAGAGGATGATGGAAATGAAGGCCGAATTGACCTCGGAAATGAAAGCGGCAAATAATAGCCTGGCCGCGGAACTGCCAGAAATGAAGACGGCGAATGACAACCTCGCTGCAAAAACAGAAGCGGCAAATAACAGCCTGGCCGCGAAGCTGGAGACTACAAATAACAACCTGGCCGCGGAACTGAAACAAATGAAGACAGCTAACGACAACATCACCGAGAAGATGGAAGAAGTGAAGGCCGAGTTAACCACAGAAATGAGAGCAGCGAACGGCAGTCTGGCCACGGAAATGAAGGCGGCGAACGAGGCTCTCGCCGCAAAGTTTGAAGAACCGTTGGCCGGCGTAAAAGAGGACATCACAGAGTTAGGCGAGCGCGTCGAAGACCTGGCGAGCCGCGTTAATGAGCTGGAAGGGAACGCCGACGATAGCGTCAAGAACCTGAGCGCCATGGTGGAGGACCTCGTTGGCAGGAGGTTGAAGGATTTGAAGGCGGACGCACCGGGACACGACACAACATCGGCGCGCGTCAAACCTCCGAAATATGACGGCGCGTCAACGTTTGAGGTCTTCCGCCGCCAATTCGACGCAGTGGCCAAGCACAACAAATGGTCACCAGAGGAGGAGGCCACACAGTTAATAGCCAGCCTCCAGGGACGGGCCGCGGAAGTCCTAAACGCGGTGCAGACAACGGCGGCGCCCAAGGACATCTGGGAGGTCCTGGAGAATCGTTTCGGAAACCACCGCTTAGCCGCAGCGTACCGCAGCCAGCTAAAGGCAAGGTCACAGCAGCCGGGGGAGACGCTGCAGAAGTTCGCCCTGGCAGTTGAACAACTGGCTAGCAAGGCCCTAGTCGACCTCACACCTGAGTTCGTATCCGGGAAGCTGCCTACACATTCGTGGACGGGGTACGAGAAACGGAGATTCGTCAGCGCCTAATGCTCGGCGATTATAAAACCATCCACGAGGCGCTCACAGCAGCATTAAGGATGGAGGCGGCCAAAATAACAGCTATCCCGACGTCGAGGACGAAGAGTGTCCGTTACACCGGAGACACAAGACCAGCCGAGGGACGCCGGCGAACACCTAGTGGCCTGAGTTGGGGATGTGGACAGCCGGGACACCTAGAGAGAGATTGGCGACATCAGGAAGGGCAGCCGGAAGAACGTGTAAGGCCCAGCGTGGCGAGGAGCACGTCGGCGCCGTCCACACAATCTCCCCGAGTGACACCGCGCCGTCAGCCGGCGGATAGATGACAGCCTCATCGCGGACGGCTGGGTAAGAGGAAAGCCGTACCGCGTGCTGGTGGACACCGGGGCGGCCGTGGCCATCATCAGACCTGACGTGGCCAAGGGTTTGCCGACGAGGAAGCCATGCCGACCATACCAGCTTGTGACGGCATCGGGCGACACCTTGCCTGTGGAGGAGGCGCTGCTAAAGTTGACCTTGGGACGGAGTGTCGTACGTCTTTGGGTGTTCGTCGCGAAAGTGCCTGAGGAGGTGATACTGGGATTGGATGCCCTCAGGAGCCACGAGGCGACGGTCGACGTCGGCAAGAAGGTCCTGCGGCTCAACGGAGAAGAGGTTATACTCCGTCAACCAGAAGAGCGCCTTGGAATTTGCAGGGTCGTCTTGAGCGAAGACGTGGTTGTCCCCGCGAGGAGCGAGGTGGTGGTGACGACGCGACTGGAAGGCCAGAGAACCAGCTACATGATGCTGGACCAGAAGACGCCTGTACACGGACTGTGTGTAGCCAGGGCATTGCTGCCGTGCCGAGAGGAGGTGCCAGTGAGACTGGTAAGTCCAACGGACACCGATCACGACGTCCAGGCCGGGACGGAGTTGGGAACGTGCGAGCCCATGGTAAGCGTAACAGCAAACGACAAGACGTAGGAGCCGGTGCCGACGCAAAACCTGGGGCCCCGGCTAGAAGGCCTACTGGAGAGGGCGGCCGACCACCTGTCCGCAGAACAGCTGAAGAAAGTTTGACAACTGCTGAGGCGATACCAGAGCGTCTTCAGCCAAGGCGACAGTGACTACGGACGCACGGACAAAGAGATTCACCGCATCGACACCGGGGACGCCCGGCCTATTCGGCAACAGCATAGACGCGTTCCGCTGGCGAAGCAAGGAGCGGTACGAGACATGCTGGAGGACATGAGATCCAGGGGAGTGATTGAAGAGTCTGACAGCCCTTGGTGTTCCCCGTAGTCTTGGTGACAAAGAACAGCGAGCTGTGCTTCTGCGTAGACTACAGAAAGTTGAACGCCTTCACCCGGAAGGACTGTTTCCCCTTACCCCGGATTGACGACACCTTGGACACGCTAGCTGGTGCACAGTGGTTCTCGACCCTGGACCTGAAGTCGGGCTACTGGCAAGTAGCTCTAGACCCAAGAGACAAGGAGAAGACCACATCCTCGACAGGCCAAGTGCTCTGGCAGTTCACGGTTATGCCCTTTGGCCTCTGCAACGCACCAGCTACCTTCCAACGCCTCATAGAGTCAGTGATGAGAGGGCTGACTTACGACGCCTGCTTGCTATACCTAGACGACATCATCATCGTCGGAAAGACTTTTGAGGATCACCTCGAGAATCTGAGTAAGGTGCTACAGAGACTGCAGGCGACCAACTTGAAGCTGAACGCGAAAAAGTGCCAGCTCTTCCGCAAGGAAGTGAACTACTTGGGCCACATAGTCCCAGCAACCGGGGTTGCCACAGACCCGGAGAAGACACAGGCTGTGAGAGATGGGCCTCGCCCAAAGGATAAGAAAGAGTTGCGCAGTTTCCTAGGGCTATGCAGTTATTACCGCCGCTTCATAAAGGGGTTCTCCAACATCGCAAAACCCCTCACCCGCCTGACAGAGGAACACCGGCCTTATGCGTGGACGGAGGACGCCGAAGACGCTTTCCAGCACCTGAAGAACACCCTGTGCAGTGCTCCAATTTTGGGATTTCCACAGCCGGGTGGCGTCTTCATTGTGGACACCGACGCCAGCGACCATTGCATTGGAGGTGTCCTATCGCAGATCCAGGATGGCCATGAGCGGGTGATAGCCTACTACAGCAAGACGTTATCCAAGACGGGAGTTACTGGCGGTAGTAAAGACCTTAGAGCACTTCCACAAGTACCTGTACGGTCAGCCATTCCACCTGAGGACTGACCATTCTGCCATAACCTGGCTATTGGGCTTTAGGAACCTGGAAGGCCAGACAGCACGTTGGGTCCAGAGACTGCAGGAGTACGACTTCACCTCGGAACATCGTAGAGGGAAGAGCCACGGTAAAGCAGACGCCATGTCCCGAAGACCCTGTCCAGAAGAGTGTGGCCAGTGCAAAAGAGTGGAAGAGAAGGAGCGTGCCGCAGCAGTCCGAGTAGTCACGGCAGTGCCTGCGGACGGCTGGAATAGCGCAGGCCTGAGGAGGGAGCAGCTGGCGGACGCAGACTTGGGGCCACTCTTGAGGGAAGTGGAAACAGGGACGAGACCATCCTGGGAGGACATCGCACCGAGGAGCGCCACCTACAAATCTTACTGGGCCAATGGGACTCGTTGAAGACCAGAGGGCGTGTTGTTCCGGGTATGGGAATCACCCGATGGGAAGACGCAGAGAGAACAGTTGGTACTTCCCCGGAGTAAGATCCCGGAAGTCTTGGAGGAAGTGCACGCCGGTACTTCGGGAGGACACCTGGGAGCGAACCGAACGATTGACAAACTACGGCAGCACTACTACTGGCTGAGACTACGAGCAGATGCTGAGAAATGGTGCCGTCAGTGTCACGTGTGCGCGGCGAGTCGCGGCCCCCAGACTAGGAGCCGGGGTCGCATGCAGCAGTACAACGTCGGAGCGCCATTCGAACGGATCGCCGTTGACATTGCTGGACCGTTCCCAGTTTCCGACCGAGGCAACAAGTACCTAATGGTGGTCGTGGACTACTTCACCAAGTGGCCGGAGGTGTATGCCATCCCAAACCAAGAGGGAAAGACAATCACAGACTGCCTCGTGGAGCAAGTGTTCTGTTAATTTGGGGTGCCGTTAGAGCTACACAGTGACCAGGGTACCAACTTTGAGTCCAACCTAATGAAGGAGGCACTAAAAAGGCTTGGGGTGAAAAAGACCCGCACCACGCCTCCACATCCCCAGTCGGATGGCATGGTCGAAAGGTACATCAAGACCTTAGAGGAATACCTGAGGAAGGTCGTGGCCAGACATCAGCGAGACTGGGACGTCACGGTGCCTCTGTTCATGCTGGCCTACCGTCTACACACGACACAACTGGGATGACGCCAGGCAGCTTAATGTTCGGCCGAGAGTTACGCCTCCCTTGTGACCTCGCGTTTGGGAGCCCTCCAGAAGCGAAACAGCCAGCGACCGAGTATGTGGAGAACCTGGTGGACCATCTCCAAGACATGCACGAGATGGCTCGCCAGAACATCCAGAAGGCGAGCGACCGCATGAAGACCAGGTATGACAGGCAAGCCAACAGCCAAGGGTTCCAGCAAGGTGACCTGGTCTGGTTGTACCATCCTACCCGGACTAAGGGACGCTGCCCGAAGCTCCAGCAGCCATGGCAAGGACCGTACCGGGTGGTGAAGAGGATTAACGACGTGGTCTACCGCATCCAGAAGGTTCCCCGAGGGAAGATGTTGGTGGTACACCTGGATCGCCTGGCACGCTACGATAGTGCTGTTCGGGACGACCAGCTTTGAGGAGGGAGCAGTGTCACCCGAACGTCGGAGCTCCTTGTGGGGCTGGCCGCAGGTGAGGTCGGGCGTGGGGCGTGGGGCGTTCTGGCCGCGCCTACCCATTTGTCTCCTGTCACTAACTAAAGGGATGATTAGGAGAGGGATCGCGGGCCACTGTGCCGTCTGTTTCCCCTCCCCCTGGGTTCTCGAACGTGCGGGGTGTTTCGTCTAATCCGGAACCTTCTAGATTGGCCAGTTGGTCTTATATAAGCGACGCGCTGGGCCGGAGGAAGTCAGTTCTTGGCGAGCAGCGAAGCAGCGCCGTGCTAGTGTACGGGCGAGAAGACTGTGTACGTGCATTGGAAGAGTGTGCGTAACTGCGAGAGCAAAGTGGAACTGTAACGGACGAATTGGTGAAACGTAATTGTGTGCATTACCTAATTCTGTGTAATTGGCAAGTGTTCAACTGTAAGTCGGTGGAAATACAGAACATTTTGAGTTTGTGCAATTGGACTTTTAATTTCACGAACCGACAAAGTCACAGTATTTACAAAATTGCAGACATTCACTGTAGACACTCACAATAAGCAGAGGGGGAAGGGAATAGCCCAAATCCATGCCAGTTAGTACCAGTTACGACTATCATTGGCAGCACATATCAAATCACAAGTACCAACTAATAGATACACCTAAAAGTAGTATGCTATGTTGAAAAAGTGAAAAATAAGACATTATTACTGTGCAGTATAAAAGTGAAAAATTGTGTTTGTTACAGGACATTATCATACATTCCCATCATTCATACTTAAAATAAAATTAATCATTGTTTTCTAGTCATGTCACTTGCATTGCCAACAGTACAGCAGAAGATAAAAAGAGAAGTCTAATTCTGCTAGGAATACCAAAAACGGTGGAAATGAGCACTCCAATTTGATACTATCCTTAAGTAATTCAAGTAAAGTTAGATTTATAATTTTTTTTTAGTATTTTAAATAGCCATAGATATTATCATTAGAAGACAAGGTGAATCTGAAATACATGGGATGACCTGCTCCTGGTCTGCACATAAATAACGATCAAGAAAGTGGCAGTGTAGGAATTAAATAGGACATTTACACAAAAATACACGACTGTTGGATGTGAAGCCGAAAATGCTTTATACTGCTTTCCAGCAACTTTTCTTTTTTGTGATAACCACTAGTCAGAAAAGTGTGCTGAATTCATCTGTATGAAAAATTTAAGGTACTTAATGTGATTACCATAGGTTGATATGTTGCTTGATAATCTATTTGTAAATTTTATGGTAGTTTGATATTTGCTTGCAAAAAAAGTTGGATAAACTTCTGAGTCTGGCAGACATAATTGTTCCATGTTGGCATTGTATGTGACGCTTAGTGCCAGTCAATGTGCAGTGAAAAAATGTCATCACTAGTGGCAGTAGTGTATATACTGTATCATAATTGAGCATCACTTCAACCATTTTCTTCATTCATTGTGGGATATCCCCTAACCAGTTGATAAAGGTTAATTTATCATAAGTAGAGTAATGCTGGCACTACCAGTGCATTCATGCACATTAATTTTTAGTGTTATAACCTGCCCTAAAATGGATAGCTATACACATAAATTATAAATATTTAAAATATGATAATAGAATAAATATGTAAGGAAAAATTAGCAAAACCTAATGAATTAAACTTTCGTTTATTTCAAATAATTCTTGCATACATAAATTCAGTCTTTAAAGTGTCATTTCCTATTTTTAAATAAGCACATAATCATATTTTAGAACCATCTAGTGATGTGATAACATGTTAACAGAATATCATAGTGTGCATTAACTTTTTAAACATTATTAATGTGCTAATATAACTACGCACAAATTAGCTCTTGGTTGTCATTTCCTCTTAGTTGTCTCCAAACCGGCCTCATGACTGTATTGGGGCCACGGTTGGTGGGATGCAGACTGTCTTAAACCCACCGCTGAGGAGTTTCTATCTGGTAAAGTGTAGGGACCTTGCCCTCTTTACTGCAGTGACTCCTTGGAGTAGGCTGCCCTCTGTCTCCTCTCCTCTCTCATCTCATCCTCCCTCCTGGGGGTGCTCCACTTGGGGCATAGGTACAAAAGACCAGCCTGGTCAAGGTGCCAAATCCATTCTACGCAACTTTACCAACTCATAGAAGCGCCCTTGTTAGATCACTGGGAGATTATGACCCCACTAGATGCCGTTCTAGACAACATCTGGTCCCCCCGCATGGCATGCGGGCACCCAAGATAACCCAGGAGCTAATCCTAACAGCAGCTAAAGCTGAGCTCCACATAATCTCCTAAGTTGTTTGTCAACAAAATTATCCCCAACCTAAACTAAAATAAAAACACCAGGGTGCTGGGTATTGCAGCCTGTCCCTTCATCCTGAAGGTACAATAATAGTAACCTCACAAAATTCATCAACCTCAAAACCTACACCATATCCATCCTACAAAATCTTGTTCGAATACCTTACCTGCGGTAAAACCCTTAACGGGTGGGCACGCAGCAAAAACCTTCTGGCTATATACAGCCAGCCAGCACCTCATGGTCATGGTAATGGTCATGGTGCCAAATCCCCTCCAAACAATCCAATGCAATTCCTTTCTTGGAAGTGTTGAAAACAGTGTTGCTATGATAAATTAAATTTAAAGGGAGTCGATTAATGACACTAAGCAACACTTACTTTTAAATTTTTCCGGAACATGTTTCAGAGACTTTGCCTCCATCCTCAACCGGCCATCGACTGGTTCTCATTGGTGTAGTTGACGATATTTTGTCATAGGTCTCCTCTGGTGGCAGTTCAAGGAACTTGCTGAACAAATCTTTCTGGGGGATGTCGAAATTGAATACTTTGTTCCTATTTTTTGAAATCAAGATTTGTTCCCATGTGGACAGTTCTTGTTTCCTGATGTATGTTTTAGTACTTTTGGTTCTGGATTTATGTTGTGGTTTTTGTCCCAAAAATGCGTGGCAACTGCTGATTTTTCTAATTGTTTATATTTTATGTTCCTAAAGTGTTCCTTTGCTCTTGTTTCTAAATTTATTTTGATTTTTCCAATATAAATTTGACTACAGTCACTGCATTCAATTCCATCTATCAAAAAATCTGTTGTTGTGTCATTAATCGACTCCCTTTAAATTTAAATTTAATCCAATGCAATCCCATCCTCTTTTAGTCAAGTTTATTTGACCTACAGGATTCTTATACCTTTATACAGACTGTAATTCCTACTACAGTAACTTTTATAGTATCACTTTAGATTGAGTATTCACAATTGGTGTAAGGTTTCATGACAAATTAAACATTTAACCAATTTGCTAGCTGCACAAAATTAAGAAGGTGGGGTAGAGCGACAGGATGACAATTACCACATAAGAGCCAAGATCAATCTACAGTGCACTTGAGCACAGTTGACTGTGATGCCATACAGCTATGCCACTGCCAGTTTCCCAATGCTGGCACCATTAAAATGCAATCAAATGTGTCTGTTTACCTTGAAATGCCCCATCTCAGTGCTAGCAGCTCTGCTGAGCTTTAAGGCAACACCATCCACACAATGCTATCTTAGTCTGTAAGCATGGTTTTTACAAAAATGGGTCTTCTATAGAAGTTTTTATTTATAAAAAGAATTTTGTGACACCCTTAATGGGAGTAGCATGTCTATCTTCTAACCGAGGGACCCTGAGGTCTAATCTTGGTTCAAGTTAGTACAAAAGTGAATCGAGAAGATATTGACACATTGCTTCACTCACACTGTTTATTCACAGGACATGTTTCAAGAGCTCTTGAAACATGTTCTGTGACTAAACAGTGTGAGTGAAGCAATGTGTCAATATCTTCTCGATTCACTTTTGTACTAATTTGTGCTTCACTGTCCCTACGCTTCTTCCAAGTTTATACTTTGGTTCAAGTTATTTAGACAAAAATTTCATCCATACAAGATGAAAGCTCCGGGGATGTTGGTCTCTTCTGTGTAGCATTTCACTGTTTCAAGCACCATCTCTGTAGAAGACCAAAGTTTTAAAAGGGGTATAACATTGAATATATTCTCCCACATTTTTCCTATTATCTCGACTAGCATTTAATATTCATTTCTTATGTGCAGAGTTTAAAAACACAATATAATGGAAAAAAATATATCTGATGTTAAATATCTTGCATCATATTTTATGGGTATACAAATACCATTTCAGATGTTCCCTGTCAGGGTTCAAATCTTCCCAAGAGGAGTGAAAGAGAAACACTGCACCAACAAAGCATGAAGAAGCAGGAAAAGGACATGTAAATAATTAAAACCATGTTGCTCTCCTAAACCACAGGCTTGAGCACAAGAAAAATTCTAATTTCAGCTACTTAATCAATTATCAACTTTCAGTAAAAATGTCACTCATATTGCATAAAATCTTCACCCCTTTCCATTAGTTTGCTGTTCTTCCATGTTGACACATGCTTCTTGCTCAGGGTTCCGGAATAGCACATGAATGTTTGATCAAATTTAAAGTAGTTGAACCAGTATCTAACTGTTATCATAGAGGGAGAAAGGTCCCAATAAACAGCATCCAATTTCACTTTTAAATCCTTATAAGTTTTTCTAACCAAAAGTAAAAAGTGAATCACTGAACCATACTGAACTTTTTCCATTTTAGCAAAAACACATTCATTGACTAACTAAAATAGTTGTCAAATCCAAACCAACTCATGAATCAGTACCAAATTTGCTTTGGCAATGTGCAAGAAATGAGAGTACACAGTGGTAACACCAACTTGCCTTAGCAATATACCATTTATAATGAAACAAAGCTACAAATGGGAACTTCCTTGTTTTGTGCATATAAGAACCTTTTCTCCAAATTTAGTCCAGGCACTGTTTACATCTGATATTCTTTTCTTGTTGACACCAATAAACTGATGTTTCAATTGTTTTCTACATTTACTTTACTAATGTATATTGAAACCTCTTAACACAAATAGATACCATGTCTGTGATTCTCCTAAAATTAGATGAACTGAATGTTCTGCAATATCCATGTTTACATAATAAAACATAGCTTTCTTTCAGCTACTTCAGTATACATAATCACCAACAGAACACCATATATAGCAAGTATGTCGTCTGCCAGCACATGTTGCCTGCTTACTTCGTCATTCATTAAAAGCACTCATAAATCCAAATAACTGATCTTCATTGCTGCTGGCTAGAAAGCTACAGTCTAAAGCACTCACTCCCTTGCAAGCCTTTACAATACAGCAGTGTTGCCACTGGTGATACAGGTACTGAAATTATTTTCAAGAAAAAAAGTTTGGAATAGGAACACTAAATACTCCAGGCCCAAGTTTAAGGTACCTTCCCAGCATTTGACAGTCATGAGGGTTGAGAAAAACCTGGAAAAATGAGACAGTCTGGGAGGATGGTCATGGAGCGATGCAAACCTCCCATTCATGAGTGTGTGTCTTTTCCTTAAATAAGGAACAGGAGGAGTCGAGTATTTGTGTCCATTAAAAAGTTGTAAGAGAGTTAATGTCCTTCAGATAAATCTATATCTGTAATTTTATCTACACAAACAATACAATGATTGGCATGTATTAAATGCACATTTATCTATATACACATAAAAGCATTTCAAAAAGGGAAGGGAGGGAGAGAGGAACGGAAGGAGGGAGGGAAAGGCAGAGGCAGTGTGGGCTGGGAGAAGAAAGGAAGAATGAAATACACATTATTTTAATTGGCAGACACTTGATCAAAGTGTCTGCAATTCAAATCACTGAATTAGGTTTTGTGCAGGCTTTATTCGGTCCTCATAACTGACATATGCCAGGGAGGCACTTTCAATCTAGGCCTAAAGTCTGCTTCTAAATTTGCCTTGCCCGTTTCATTTCATGTATCTATTCCTCCATCTTTAGCACTGTATGCAGTAAGAACCAGTAATTAAGCCAGTCATAAATGATTGGAGAGTTTGACGCCTACCTTAGAATTTCTTGTAAACGAACTCAATACAATGTTCTTTTCTGCCAGCAGGTTCATCAGTAACAATATCCTTGAAGCTCTGATTCCTGGAAATTTCATTCAGTAGAGCTTTCTTTATTACAAGTGTCATTAAATTGTTTAGTATACTGTTTTTCATGGCCTTAAGAATGTACTGATGCATTTTAACGTGCTCATACTTCTTTTTCTGGAACTTGTCACTGGTAATATAAGGATTAAATGTAACAGACATATAATTTAATAATTATTTCGCTTCACTGTGGTGTTCCAATACAGTTCAATTTAGACATATTATTTGTTTGCAAATTGTGTCAAGACCATTATGCAAAACATATTTTAGCAGCATACATGATGATAAATATTTTGTTGCATCAGAGTACACTTTTACAAGTCTTGTAGTTGTCTTTAACTGTCCACTCTGAAAATATAATGGATATATATCCTGCAGTTGCTTCATTTTTGTTGCTGGGATTACTTTGTTGTATCCCTGAAATTGCTTTTCATCTAATAATTCAATGAAATGAAATTTTTCAAAAGCTCCAAATCACATTTCCCTCTGAATTACTATTACATCAATAATTTTTATATCATGGTTCCACATGTTAACATTATATGTCCGCTTTATTTGCAGCACCTTAAACAAATGATCTGTGAAACAAATACCTTAAAGCAGAAAAGGGGGCATAGGGCCTTCCAATCTCTTAACCAAAGCTGTAGCACCATTTACAAACTCAGCATCTCATTTATCATTATCAACTATGAACACAAGACCTTGTTTCAAATTTTTGAAGTGATAAGCTATTGTAGCTGTTACTTTGGAGTGGAAGTTCTACATTGTTGTGGATGCTTGTTATAGTTTAAAACTTGCACTTCTCAGCACTTAAATTCTCTTTGAAAGTGCACTAAAATAAGTACTGAAGGCAGTCCAATCTATAAATCATAAATACATCTTTGTTGTGTTTGATCCATACAAAGGTACTAAATTTAATTTGTGGCATAACAATGAATAAACATTGCTAGTGGGCATTATTGTTTGACGATGCTTTGCATTCTTCCTGCAGAACCTGACATTGCATGAACCGACATCATAGGTCTGACATTAATTTTCCATTCTCTTAAGACACCCAAAATAATACCTGAAAGTCCTGGAGTACTTTTATCTGTTGAAACATTGTAACATCCTACAATCTCTCCTGAAAGCTACTGCCAGCGCAATTATGAAATAAAATGTTCAACTGGGACAGACAAACAATCAAAGTTTCATCTGCCTGAACAGATATTATTCACAACCTGATTATTTTTCCGTAATTACTTTGTTTATTACTTGAACTATAAATTTATTAAGCTCATTTTCAACATCACTTGCAGTTTCTTTAAATCCTGAGGTAGATCGCAAATTCCCTCGCATTTTCACCCAAGCAATTAAGGCATTTCAAGATAATTGTCTTAATTAGCAGAGTTTTTACTCTTGTCTGCCTGTAGAAGGGAAATTATAGTTTTTCAATATAACACACCACTTGAATTAATCTTCCAATAACTCTTATACTGCGAGTAACTGATTCATTATGCTTTCAAGCTGAAGGACTGCTACTTCCGATAAGGTATGATCGATTCCACATTTTCCAAGAAGATGAAAATACCTGCAAAAACCATTTATAGTTGATTTTTAACACTCCATCACTTACATTTTTATATTATTCAGGGACTAGTTTTGGAAGCTATTGCTTCCATTTTCAACTCGAGCAACTCCTTTCAAAATTAGTCCGTCAATAATACAACAATGTAAGTGATCGAGTGTTAAAAACTGACTACAAATAGTTTTTTAAATTAATTTTGGCATCACTGTTACTAAATTTCTCCACACATAAATGAAAATGCTTGCTGTACAAAATATGTATTTTCAAGACTTAAGAAAGTGACAATAATGGTATTTTAATAAGATGGATAACCAAATCATAATGTCACACATTGCAATGCATGAAAGAAAGGCACAGTGTGTAAGAGAAACTGCAAATACATTCAATACAGAGCACAAAGAAACCGAAAACTGAAATGACTCCAATCCACAACTCCACACTGCAGGAAGCAAGAGTCTAGTCCCTGAGAATGCCTACAAGCATTAGAATGATATGGCTTAGGAGGCAGGGCACGAGGAAGGGAGAGGGGGGAAGGTCTCTTGATCCCGAGACAATTACACGTGTGCAAAGAATTTGATACATCAGACTTTTGATACTGAACAGGTTGCTAAGTTCTACTTATCAACAGAACTCAGTCCATGGTTCTGACAGGCTTGATGTTAAGAGCGCATGAGCATTTGTGTATTTGGTGAGTGGGAGAGGGCACCTGTAGACAGTCTTACCTCAAATACTCAGTCACAGTAGAGTACAAAATAAATATTCCTACTTTTCAACACATTCCTAGTACAAAATAACTGCCACACGTAACATGTTTGAAGTAAATTATTATGTATAAATTTTAATGTTCCAAAGAAAACCATTTTCCACGTGTGATAACAAGGCATAAGTGAAAACGCTCCAATTATGCTTTACGCTTTTTGTTTTTTTAAATTGCATCCTCTAATGTTAAGTCATATTGGACATGAATGTAATGAGTGAAATGATGCTCAAATGAACCCATGGTCCATAAACCTTAAGAGTTCCCCAAAATTTGTCTTTCAGGATAAGGAAAAATCCTGTAAAAAACATCCAGGTAACTCACCCTGACTGAGATCCAAACTTGGAACCTCTTGAACATGAGGCAGACATGCTACCATCTACGCTACCGAAGTGGGTGCCAATCATAATGCTTTCCCATTTATTACACTATCTATAAAATCTCTGGACATTCCATATCATTGCTGTACAATTTTACCCTCTATAATACCTCCTAATTCTGTTATTAGCGCTGCTTTTTGGATCAGTAAAAATATGTATTGTACATATCTTGCAAAATGTGTGTTGTAAAAGTTGGGAAAACATTTTGTATGATCAGTCATTCTAGAGCTAGACTATTTTACCTGGAAAACCTTTCCGGTCCACACCATTGGTACCTTTTTGTGAGAGGAATTGATACTTTCAAAAATCTTGCTATCAGTTTGTTTTCTTAGTCTTTCTTTGAATTTTGTGCAGTGTGTAGCGAGTTGTAGTACAAGCATTCATAAATGTTTATCTGTAAACAAGAAATTACAAGTTCTGCAGAAGAGTTGACACAAGTTTTCCACCCTAAATCAAGAGGATTTTCCGAATCTCTAGGTATTCCCTCATCTAGTCTATGAACTGGATATTGACTTTTTGGCTTCCAACATTTGGTTTGATGTATTCAAGCAAAGATGTAGCATAATGTATTTGCAAATAATTGCTACATCAGAATCGGTTAGTGGCAGTGATGTGAATGAAAATGCATAATTCAAAGTATGAGTACATGGCCATCAGCAATTGAAGAATTTGTCCATAAGAAATTATCTTTTGTTGTTTATTACTCATTTTCTGTTGTCTAGGAATAACATGTTAGCCTTTGGTTCCTGAGGTCATAGGTTCAAATCTAGCAGAGGGCAATGGATCTTTTCAGGCATAAAAATCCTTACGATCCTTCCTTCGAAAGGGAAGTAAAGTCCATGGTCTTGGGTCATGGATTTACAGCACATAAAAGAACCTAAAGCCGGAAAATAGGTCTCTGAAAAACATTAATTGGTTTTGCATGGATAATATAGAATGGGATGCTGAGAATCACAGCAGATAAAGAGTGTCCATAAATAAAAACTCAAGTAAAATGTACACAAATCTTAAAAAATAAAATGGATTATGCTGCATTTCCTATAAGTGTTGTCAAAATTACTTTTTCATAGCTAATAAATCATATCCATGTGTTATGCACCTAATTATTACACATTTAGGCCATAATCCCTTGTGAGTGTAATTACATGGTTTTACTGCATATATAATACATATTATCATACAGTATGTTTCCTCACAAGTTAGTTCTACCATACATATTAACACTTAACATACTGAAAATAAATATATGAACACACAAAAGAAATTACTGGACTAAATAATTTAAATGAATGCCACATATTCCTTTACAGATCACTGCACTGGATTAGCATGCTCCAAAGGAAAATGCCTGCTATTTTCACTTAAAATAAGTCTGAATCAAGCAAAAAATTATGGTGTAATACAAGACGTATACAAGAATAGGATATTAGACAAAGCAACTTTCATAGATTTGCATTCAGTTTTGCAATCCAATGAAGTCCTTTGTGGCATATGTATCTGCAAAGCCAAAGTTTTTTCTCCAGGATATCTTTTAATATGACTTTCATCTGTGCAATAACAAATTTTGAGTCTAATTAATCTGATTTTTGTAGCTGTTCAATTAAGAACCAAAGAACCCTATGCATTTCTGTATCTACAAATGTAATATGGCCGTAGAGAAATCTTCAAAATGTGCATTAATGAATAGAAAAGTCTCCAGTAACAATTCTGAAATGAAAGATTTAAAGCATTGCCCTACATTTCTCTTAATCAAATGCATTTATTATGTGTATGACTTACACAGCAGCAAGACCTTTGCTATGGAACAACCTGTATGTTTGAAGCACTACCTCACCCCTTGGATCAGGCCAATGAATTAACCCTGTTTGTTCCCAACTTCAATCTGCTCCTAACCGAGTACCACTTATCAACAAATATTGTATTGGATGTATATGCCACACATATAATGCAAAATCCTCAATTAAGACCTGAGATATATACAAGTTTGAGAAGCTACTGCAAGTCTGTAGAGATATTTCAAACTTGGTTGAAATAAATCAGAGCAACATTAAGACTGATTTATACAGAGACTTCTTAAAAGGTTTTAAACAACCTGCATTAGGTAGAGTTGAACGCGCGCACACCCACGCACACACAGAGCAAATGAACATTTCATTTCCAATCAAATATTTGGTAAAAATCAGGATAAATTTAAAGATATTTTAACACACACCACTCATGTAGAATTTGGTTGAAATATATTGTAACGCGGGCGTTGGAACACCCTATGAAAGCAGCTGAGAGCGGGAGACGAGGGAGGTCAATGTTAGCTACGCCCTCCCCTCGTTTGTCTTATAGTGGTGACAGGGACGACTGGGGAAAGAAACATAATTGTGCGGTCTGTTTCTCTTCCACCTGGTTCCAGAAATTACGGGATCTTTCATCATCTGGAAACGTCTAGAAGACGGCGAGATGCCTATAAAGAGGGCTACAGACGGACAGAGTTGTTGGTCAATCAGTTGGTTAGTGTGTGTGAGTGAGGACAGTTCTTGGTGTAAGAAGGCAATGTTAGTCAGTGACGTGTTAATGAACGAAAGGATTGTGCAACGGAAGACTGTACGTAACTGTGAAGGTGTACCGGAGTTTATGTAATCGCGAGTACAAGTGAAGTTGTAACGGACGAACTGGTAAATTGTAATTGTGTGCAGCAAGTAATTTTGTGTAATTGGCAAGTGTTAAACTGTAAGTCAGTGGAAATAAAGAACACTGTTGAGTGGTGTAATTGGACTTTTTATTCCACGAACCCACAAAGTCACACTGGTGTCAGGAAGCGGGAAAACAACATAACATCACCGAACATTACAACCATGGAGGCGGCATTGGAAAAGATTTTGGAGAAAATGATGGAAATGAAGACGGCCAACGACAACCTCACCGCCGAGTTGAAACAAATGAAGACGGCAAATGAAAACCTCGCTGCAAAAATAGAAACGGCTAACAACAACTTGGCCACGACAATGACCTCAAAGATGGCCGAACTGACCACGGAAATGAAGGTGGCGAACGAGGCTCTCGCCGCCAAATTTCAAGAACAGTTGGCCGGCGTGAGGGATGACGTGACGGAGCTGGGCAAGCAGATGGGCCAAGTAGACGACCGCCTTAATGATTTAGAGGAAAAGGCCGACAACATCGCAAAACCCCTCACCCGCCTGACGGAGGAAAACCGGCCTTATGTGTGGACGGAGGACGCCGGAGACGCTTTCCAGCACCCGAAGGGGACCCTGTGCAGTGCTCCAATTTTGGGTTTCCCACAACCGGGTGGCGCCTTCATTGTGGACACCGACGCTAGCGACCATTACATTGGAGGTGTCCTATCGCAGATCCAGGACGGCCATGAGCGCACAAGAGTGGAAGAGAAGGAGCGTGCCGCAGCAGTCCGAGTAGTTGTGGCAGTGCCTGCTGAAGGCTGGGATAGCGCAGGCCCGAGGAGGGAGCAGCTGGCGGACGCAGACTTGGGGCCACTCTTGAGGGAAGTGGACGCAGGGACGAGACCAACCTGGGAGGACATCGCACCGAGGAGCGCCACCTACAAGTCGCACTGGGCCCAATGGGACTCGTTGAAGACCAGAGTGGGCGTGCTGTTCCGGGTATGGGAGTCACCCGATGGGAAGGCGCAGAGAGGACAGTTGGTACTTCCCCGGAGTAAGGTCCCGGAAGTCTTGGAGGAAGTGCACGCCGGTACTTCAGGAGGACACCTGGGAGCGAACCGAATGATTCACAAACTACGGCAGCGCTACTTCTGGCTGAGACTCCGAGCAGATGCTGGTGGTACACCTGGACCGCCTCACCCGCTACGATGGGGCTGTTCGGGGCGAACAGCTTTGAGGAGGGAGCAGTGTAACGCGGGCGTTGGAACACCCTATGAAAGCAGCTGAGAGCGGGAGACGAGGGAGGTCAATGTTAGCTACGCCCTCCCCTCGTTTGTCTTATAGTGGTGACAGGGACGACTGGGGAAAGAAACATAATTGTGCGGTCTGTTTCTCTTCCACCTGGTTCCAGAAATTACGGGATCTTTCATCATCTGGAAACGTCTAGAAGACGGCGAGATGCCTATAAAGAGGGCTACAGACGGACAGAGTTGTTGGTCAATCAGTTGGTTAGTGTGTGTGAGTGAGGACAGTTCTTGGTGTAAGAAGGCAATGTTAGTCAGTGACGTGTTAATGAACGAAAGGATTGTGCAACGGAAAACTGTACGTAACTGTGAAGGTGTACCGGAGTTTATGTAATCGTGAGTACAAGTGAAGTTGTAACGGACGAACTGGTAAATTGTAATTGTGTGCAGCAAGTAATTTTGTGTAATTGGCAAGTGTTAAACTGTAAGTCGGTGGAAATAAAGAACACTGTTGAGTGGTGTAATTGGACTTTTTATTCCACGAACCCACAAAGTCACAATATGCACAAAGTGAGGAGCAACTTATTTAGAGTGCCTAAAGAAAATGCATGACTTTTATCATTTTCTAAAATACTCATAGTAATATACAATAAAAATCTCATTTTCAACATGCTGAGAAAATAAAAAATACTGCAGTATATATAATAAGCTATGATTTTATATAATACCTCACAGTACCACAGACATATGAATTAAAGTGACAGAGAGATAAACTTACAAAATTGTAAAAACTTAAATCAATAATCAGTAAATTCAGTGAATATACTGATAATTTCCTGAATTTTGATATTTTTTCCTTGGACAGACAGAACAAAATTCACACTAATTTAAGATGCTTTCGAGTGTGAGCATCTACTTAAGGTAGATGAAATAATAGATTCAATCTAAAAAGTGTTACACTTTGTGCAATTTGCAGAGTGTAGTAATTACCTACCTGATACAGGCACACCCAAGTCTGGCTATGCTTTCTGTTGGCTGCACAACACATTCTACCATCACTATCTGTAGTTGCTTCAGCATCAGGGTGGCTTGTGGTAATGGTTTAACACCTTCACCTGCATATGTTTATACATGGTATCATCATTTATCAGATAGCACAAATACAATCTCCTTGTTACTATTTCCTAGTTATATTAACCACAATTGAAACATGCATTAAGACTGTATGGCTGAACATATTCTAAAATATCAACTAAAGATTTATTTTATTTTAATATGCTTCAAATATAGCATTCTTCTCTAAATGCAATTTATGATTCAGTGCTGAATTCTATGTTGTCAGTGTTGTTGTCAGTGGGCTGCTTGTCACAGCAGACTAAGAAAAAATACAATAATAATAATAATAATAATAATAATAATAATAATAATAATAATAATAATAATAATAATAATAATAATAATAATAATAATAATAATAATAATAATAATAATAATAATAATAATAATAATAATAATAATAATAATAATAATAATAATAATAATAATAATAATAATAATAATAATAATAATAATAATAATAATAATAATAATAATAATAATAATAATAATAATAATAATAATAATAATAATAATAATAATAATAATAATAATAATAATAATAATAATAATAATAATAATAATAATAATAATAATAATAATAATAATAATAATAATAATAATAATAATAATAATAATAATAATAATAATAATAATAATAATAATAATAATAATAATAAAAATAATAATAATAATAATAATAATAATAATAATAATAATAATAATAATAATAATAATAATAATAATAATAATAATAATAATAATAATAATAATAATAATAATAATAAATTATTCTGTGTAATACATACGACTCATCTATAAATTAATAACAATTTTTCTTTATTAATTTTTAGATGAGTCGTATTTATTACACATCTGCTTCACTTCCGTACCTATTTTGAGGACATGTTTCGCAAATCATCGTTTGCGTCTTCGGCTCTTATGTGAAGCAGATGTGTAATAAATACGACTCATCTAAAAATTAATAATTTTTTGCTTCACTGTGGTGTTCCAATACAGTTAAATCTAGAAAAAAATCTGTTAGTCTTCTGAACAGCAGTTCTCATGGAAATGAAGACAGTGAGGATTAAGGTGAAGTTAAGTTCACACAGAAATATATAAGCAGATTAAGAAGACTATCTTTTGAGGTACTGGACTGTATCAAAGTTCAAATGGAAGCAAGGTTTACAGATTTCCAAAAAAATAAGTTCTATTGAACTTCTGAGCAAAGAAATATTCTCAAAGCAGTTATCTAAAGGGCTTTTCAGAAATGAGCTTTGAAAAGTTATTTAACAAATGTCCATTCTTCTTAAAAGATACAGTAAGAAGAGAATTAGCGTACATATATAACTGTGAAAATAAAGGTTATCACCAAAGGACCTCTTAAGAGACCTAGTAATCAATAGATTAAAAGAAGTTCTGCCACAAACAATGAAATTACTTTCCCTGATTTTGAGCATTCCAGTAATGACAACTTCGTGTGAAATAAGTTTGAATAATTTGAAGCAAGTGAAAATATACCTTCCAAACACAATGACTAATGCAAAGTTGACCAGCAATTGAAAAAAAGTTAAATCTTCATCTATGAGCCACGAATTTGTGAAAATGGTCATTGAAGTCTTTGCAGAGAAAAAGGATTGAAAGACTGAACCTCTGTACAAAACTGCTAAGGTACCTAATGCTTATGTAGAAAATGAAGCTAGCTACAAGGAAGCAATGAATATTACACAAATATAAATATTTGTAACAAAAAACTTCACTTATCCTAAGAAAATGATGTCAAATTTTTCTTATTAATTTGAGATCGATTTTACAAAAAACTTGTTTGCATCATCAGTCCACAACACTTTGTCGTCAAGGATACTGGTTACTATGCTATTATGTTTTTTCGGTATTACCAAAATCTGAAAACGAAACAAACCTAAATACAGAATCAACTGATGGTATTTCAAAATTCATTACATGATGTTTATTTTTTAAAATAAATATCTTTTCCCAAATCATTAAATCTGTTGGACAATTTAATTATTTTAATAATTTAACTTCAGGATTTATATTATGGTTAAATGATCAAAAATGATCTGCTACGGCCGATTGATCAGTTTGCTTATACTTAATGTTACGAAAATTTTCTTTTGTTTTGGTTTCCAAATTACGTTTCGTCTTTTCAATATAAACCTGATCACAATCTAAGCAATTAAATTGATAAATAACAGATTTTTTATTATTAGGAATATTATCTTTTTTAGAGAAATGTAGTAAATTTTTAATACTATATTTATTTTGAGGAACAAAAGTTATATCAAACTCTTTAACAATTTTTTGAAAATGTTTATTAACCCAAGGATCGTAAGTAAATTTTTTAAAATTATAATCATCTTTTAGTTTTTTAAGGGTAGAAATATCACTAACAGTTTTTTGATATTTAAATGTTTCAATCTTCTTTTGTATAAAGTCTTTATTAAAACCGTTAATTAAAGCAGTATTAATAATATGTTTATATTCTTTATTAAATTCCTCTTTATTCAGGGGTATATTTATTAATCTATAAATCAAACTATTAAAAATAGCAAATTTATGTGAAAAAGGGTTAAAACTTTTATTTTTTATGTAATTATTGATATGAGTAGACTTCCTGTGATACCAAAATCTAATTTATTATTATTTCTTATTATCTTCAAATCCAGAAAAGGAAGAAATCCATTAATTTCTGTTTTTTATGTGAATTTTATAGCTTTATCTTGTAAATATAGTAATTTTAAAGCATCATTAATTTGCTTATCAGGAACAATAGCAAAAATATCAACATATCTATACCAAAATTAGGCAACTGAGTCAACCTTGTCAACTTCTTTTTATTCTATATATCTATACCAGGTTTTAAAAATCAAAGGGAATGCTTTAGTAACTTGCATTTCAAAAAAACTCATAAAAAGATCAGCAAGAAAAGATGAAAGTGGATTACCCATTGCTAAGCCAGAAGTTTGTAGAAAAAAATCACCATTAAAAGTGAAAAAATTTTGATCCAAACAAAAATTAGTAAGTTTAACAAAATCAACTTTTAAGTCCTCATACAAATTTATTGAATTCAAACACTTTTTAAAATAAATTAAAAATTTTTCTCTAGGAATACTAGGAAATAAGGCAGTTACATCAACAAAAATAAGTTTATCAGTTTTAAATAATACAACGCTGTCAATCTTTTCTACTAGTTCAACAGAATTTTTAATACTTAAACTCTCAAATTTATCAAAATTACTAAATCTTTTATGTAACCATTTAGCTAAATTGTAAGTTGGCAAATTTATACAATTTACAATAGGTCTCATTTTATTTCCAGGTTTATGAATTTTAGGAAGACATTAAATTCTAGGTAAAACAGAATTACTAACTTTTACACAATGTTTTTCTTTATCAGATACAACTTTCCCTTCATTAAGTATTTTATTAAAATTTGAAATACAAGATTTTAAAGGATCTTTATTAATTTTTATGAAATCTACATCTTGAAGTAGAAGTTCTACTCCATTTATATAATCAGATTTATCTAAATTTTTAATCAACGATTTATTACTTTCACTTAAATCTTGACTAGCAATTTATATATCTGCAATATAATCATCTATATTGTTTGAAAAATCTACACATGTTTTTAAACCTTGATTTAAAAAATTTAACTCTTTTTTATTAAGGTTGCAATTTGATAAATTAACAACACTATCTTTATTATTTTTAATAACTGGGTTTAATTTAAAAAACTGGGTTTAATAA
Source organism: Mantis religiosa (assembly GCA_030765055.1). NCBI lineage: Eukaryota > Metazoa > Arthropoda > Insecta > Mantodea > Mantidae > Mantis > Mantis religiosa. The sequence continues at coordinate 149,639,709 of CM060950.1, read as the reverse complement.
ATAAAAGAAATTAAATAACTTACGTTGGAAACAACATAAATTAAAACCAGTTATTAAAAATAATAAAGATAATCTTGCTAATTTATCAAATTACAACCTTAATGAAAAAGAGTTAAATTTTTTAAATCAAGGTTTAAAAACATGTGTAGATTTTTCAAACAATACAGATTATATTGCAGATATATAAATTGCTAGTCAAGATTTAAGTGAAAGCAATAAATCGTTGATTAAATTGAAATGTGGCGAAATATTACAAAATGTAGATAAATACCACCCTAAGAGAAATAATAATAATCAAATTATTACATCATTAAATGAAAAAGACCTAATTTTCACTGAAGCGGATAAGGGTAATAGGATTGTAAATTTAGATAAATCTGATTATATAAATGGAGTAGAACTTCTACTTCAAGCTGAAGATTTCATAAAAATTAATAAAGATCCTTTAAAATCTTGTATTTCAAATTTTAATAAAATACTTAATGAAGTGAAAGTTGCATCAGATAAAGAAAAACATTTTGTAAAAGTTAGTAATTCTGTTTTACCTAGAATTTAATGTCTTCCTAAAATTCATAAACCTGGAAATAAAATGAGACCTATTGTAAAAAGTATAAATTTGCCAACTTACAATTTAGCTAAATGGTTATATTAAAAATCTAGTAATTTTGATAAATTTGAGAGTTTAAGTATTAAAAATTCCTTTGAACTAGTAAAAACGATTGACAGTGTTGTATTATCTAAAACTGATAAACTTATTTCTTTTGATGTAACTGCCTTATTTCCTAGTATTCCTAGAGAAAAACTTTTAATTTATTTAAAAAAGTGGTTGAATTCAATAAATTTGCATGCGGCCTTAGTAGTTGATTTTGTTAAACTTACTAATTCTTCTAAATTTAACTTTATTGGAACACCACAGTGAAGCAAAACAATTATTAAATTATAGATGAGTCATATTTATTACACATTAGATTCACTAATGTATCTATATTGAGGAAATGTTTCAGTGAACTATTGTTTGCGAATCTATAATTTAATAATTACTAATTTTTGTTTGGATCAAATTTTTTTCACTTTTATTGGTGAATTTTTTCAACAAACTTCTGGCCTAGCAATGGGTAATCCTCTTTCACCTGTTCTTGCTGATCTTTTTATGAGATTTTTCGAAATGCAAGTCACTAAAGCATTCCCTTTGATTTTTAAAACCTGATATAGATATGTTGATGATATTTTTGCTATTGTTCCTAATAAGTAGGGAGCGGATTTACAGGTACTAAAAATATGTGAAACAGGTAGGCAAAAAGGCACTAAAACTGGACAAAATAGGCACTTAAATAGGCACTAAAATTTTGCTAAGTAAACACTTAGAGATACACAATTTTAGTAAAATGGCTCTCTCTTAAAATGCACTATAGCTAATAGTACAAATTATTATGCTGTTATTTACAGTTCAAAATGATTTACAATTTTCATCTTATTCATTATCTTTCCCTTGATTTTTAATAGAAAATCAGCCTTAATGTTCTTCTCATAAAGTAAAACACTTGTTTTCACAGATCCAAAACCTTACTGACAATCTGTGAAAGTTTGATGCTTTTATCTCCTGTAGTTTCTGAGAAAATGGCACAAAAGTTTTGTAAAAAATAGCTTCTGATAAAAGCAGCTTTATATTTCCAGTGTGCAAATATCAAACCATTGAACAATCAACTTAAATTAATAACGACCATATGGATAACAAAATGACAATCATCGCAACATATGCTGCAACAAATTCACTAAACACATACTATTTTGTGGTTCCCTAGGTGAAATAGTTCTACATTTATTCCAAATTTCATAAATGACTCCACAGCAAGTTAAAATAACAGATATTGTCGTATAATTAAAATACATATAAATCCACTTCACTAAGTAAGAACCATAATGTGCAGGAAGGTGTGAAGTAATTAACTATGTCAAAAAAAAATGCCCTTGGGCTTTGGGGCGGTGGGGGGGGGGGGGGAGCTCAAGGGCGAAAATTGAAATATCTGAAGCTTTTGTTAGATTTATTTCAAATTTATACCATTTATTTTTGTGATCAATCAAGAATGGAATAATACAAGTTTCAGCTTTCTAGTTACAATAGTTTCTGAGGAATTACCAGTTTATGTCTAAATTACAGGCGATATTCAAAATGTCCCACATATTGTAATTTTAAAAATTAATACTTGGTGTATAAGTTTCTGCACCCAATTTAACCTATTAATGACCTGTACCTATGTGAAATATTTGTCTTCGCCATATCAACGAAGGGAAAAAATAATCATACCTATTAAACAATTTTTAATTTCCTAAGAGTTTTCAGTAAGAAGTGAACACTGTAATTCTTTTCAATACAAATAACAAAAACACAACAAATGTAAATGGGTACACTTAATATGCAGTTGCCCTTACAGGCATGTTTAGAATTTCATACAGATTAATAGAAAACTGCATCCTGTGGAACATTTTGAAGTTAGGAAAATGTAGAAAATATGGAATCTGAGAAATCTGGGATTAAAATTCTGTAATAGCGGCTACGATACAGGTGTAGGGTTATTTAAATGGTCACGTGACATTTTCTGTAGTGGCACTAGAAAAAATACTTTACATTATTGAAGTATGTCTATATTAATTTTAAGACAAAAAAAAAACTAAATTTGGAAAAGTTGTAAGTTTTGGGTCAATTTGCACAGATGTGTCTCCTTAACACTAGATGGGTCAATTTGCACAGATGTGTCTCTTTAACACTAGAAGGACCGCACCCGTCATTTTGATGGAATCGCTGCCTTAGAAGACTTATTTCATGCTTATGTTTTTTTCTACACTTCCCATGTTCTACGACTTTTAATAAATACTTATAGCAAACACACCCACAAAGAATTAAGCATTTTGGACCTTTCTAAAAACAGGTACAAACAACTACTAGAAGGACCACAATCCGTCATTTTGAGGGGTAAGGAAGTGTGAACAATAGCCTTCGGATCTATCCACATCTCTTGTTGTTTTCCTTCCTGATTGGTTTTTGGCACTCTGCAGACCCTTTGACGATGAGTAAGAAAGCTTTATTGCCCAAGTGGCGCAATTTGTGCTATATGTATTTATGAGGTGTTGGGGCAAAAAACTTTCCATTGAAGTTGTTATGGTTGAATACCTGGGGACCACCATTTTTCAGGAACACAATAAGCAGAAAAAAATTTGCTAAAATTTTGTGGTTTATGCGATTTGATGACAAGGAAACACGTTCTCAAAGACTAAGTACAGATCGCTTTGCAGCTGCTACTCCTGTCTGGAATCCTTTTATTGTCAATTCCTTGCAGTGTTATATTCCAAGTGAAAATATCACGCCCACCTTGGTAGCGTAGATGGTAGCATGTCTGCCTCACGTTCAAGAGGTCTCGAGTTCGAATCTTGGTCAGGGTGAGTTACCTGGATAAGGTTTTTCTGGGGTTTTCCCTTATCCTCACAGACGAATGTCGGGTAGCTTTAAGCTCCATGGACCCTGGACACATTTGAGCAGAATTTCACCCATTTCATTCACCGTCCAATATGACTTAACATTGGAGAACGTAAAATTTAAAAATATATATATATATTTTATATATATATATATTTTATATATATATTTTATATATATATATATATATATATATCACTGTGGATGAGCAACTGTTTCCTTGCAAGGCTAGATGATCTTTCATTCAATATATGCGCAATAAACCGCACAAATTTGGAATAAAGTTTTGGCTTGCAGGTGATGCAAATTCAAAGTATCTCACTGAATGTTTTTTTTTCACCAGGGCAAAGACGATCAGCACCCCACAGGTGTTCCTCTTGCAGAACATGTTGTAATGTGTGTTATAGAGCCCTTGTTTTTGCACAAAGAAATATTACATGTGACAATATTTCCACAACTAAATGCCTCACAGAAAGTTTGAAGCTTAAAAGTACAAGTATTGTTGGCACAGTAAAGAAATGTAGAAGGGAAATCCCTCAATCAGCAAATTGTGCTACAGCACCTTTGCACACAACTGTACTTTATACGTCAGGTGACATAACTCTGACGAGCTATCAGGGGAAAAAGAACAAACATGTGCTTCTTTTGAGTTCAAAGCATGACATAGTTACTATAAGTAAACAACATTCTAAAAAGCTACCAGAATCAGTTGCGTACTACAGTAACACCAAGTACGGCATTGACGTCATCGATCAAATGGCTCGACTGTACTCAGTGAAATATGGATGCAGAAGGTGACCTATGCATGGCTTTTTTCAATTTGTTGGGCTTGGCAGCCATTAATGCATGGGTACTCTATAAAGAAGTAAGAGGTGAAAAAGTAAGCAGACGTTCATATACAACTTAGCAGAAGAGTTGCCTTCAGCATACAAATCCACAAGGGTATAAAATACACTTCCTAACACAGTACCTCAGCAGAGCAACATTTGGAAGACTTGCCAAATTGGTGGATGCAGAGGGAAGAATAGGAGCAAGCATTTATGTAACAAGTACAGCAAGTATGTTTGTGAACCATGTTTAGGCAACACTGAATACAGTGTGTTAGGTGCTACAATGCTGCAGGTGGCTTTGAATGAGCCAAATAAGGTTTATAAGTGTTTTTTTCTACTATATACTGTGGCATTCAAAATTTTATGTTGAAACACATGTGTTTGCTAAGGGAAGTTGTCCATTTCACATTTGGTTAACGTATATATTTGGATTAACTTTGTTCATTTTATCGTGTAATACTCCAGACAAAACTAACATTATATACTGGCAAACTGTATAAATAATATTAAATAAACTGGTATCCATTCAAATTTGTTTATTATTTTAAAAAGGATAAATAAAACTATGCCCGTCAAAATGATGGGTTGGTCCTTCTCGGTAGACCATACTCGCCGGTCCTTCTACTGTTAATAGAAATGATTGTTGGAAAGATAAGAAATTCAAAATTTCATCACAGCAATCTTAATATCACTTAAAATAATGTCACTATGTATCAGAAAGATATAAAGCACAGAACAAAAATTAATTAAAATCTTAAGCAACAGAATCCTAGTTTTTGTAATAAAAACCTTAAATGCCCCATTGTCGACTAAGAACAAATAATAAAGCACAGCTTTTTAGTAATCGTTTCCCGTTCATTCAAACAGAATTACAGCAATTACAGCATCGTGAAAAGAATTCTTGCACCTACTTTTATAAAGGCATTTCTGTAAAATTTTACACAAACCATTAAGCTTTATTGGTCTGCAGTTTCATTTTCAATGTTGGAAAGAACACCGGTAGTCTCCAAGCAATCAATTTCATGATTCCTCGAGATACATGTAGAACAATGTAAGCAAGAGAAAATTACAATTTTTTCATAAATATAATCATGGTCTGTGTAGCCTAGCTAACTAAGCGTTGGCCTTACAAGTTTAAGCTGTAACCTGAACAGAGTCCCAAAGTGGTGATTTTAAGATTGGGTAAAACAACAGCTTCATGCCAGTAGATTTACACACATGTAAAAGAAATCTTAGGGGAGAAAATTCCTGCTTACCAGCGGTACTGATTGTGATCTGATATGATTGTTAACAATTGACACCATCAATAATTTAATTAATAATCTCTCCCCCAAGTATTACTATTAGCTCAAGAAACTAGCCTTTACATCAGCACAAAAATATCATGCTACTGCATTGAAACTGCCAAAAGATAAAGCTCGTAACAAAATTGTGAAATCTAGTACTCTGAGTTTGCAAAGCTATACCTGTAAGTTTCAAATAAATAATATTCTAATCAAGATGAAATGTATTAGAGGGATTGTTTAACAATTCAGACATGGTTTAAGCTAAATCTCAATGTAATGTAAAGTGCCCGCCTTGGTAGCATGGTGGTAGCATGTCCGCCTCACGTTCAAGAGGTCCCGAGTTCGAATCTCGGTCAGGGTCAGTTACCTGGATAAGGTTTTTTTCCGGGGTTTTCCCTTATCCTGTAAGACGAATGTTGGATAACTCTAAGCTCCATGGACCCCATACTCATTTGAGCATCATTTCATCCATTACATTCGTCTGATATGACTTAATGTAAAATCGTATCATGTGATGAAGAAAGTTTTCACATTAGGCAAATTTGTGATTTACTTTGGAAAACTGAAACATTCAGTTTCTCTTCTTTCGGCTCTCCTCAACATATGGCATAATTTGGCTACAGGAGCTGATTTTTACAACGTTTTTGAAACTAGGATAATATAGTATTAATACAAACATGAATGATGAATCATAAAAACTATTTGTAGTTGGAACGATAGTCAGACTGAAAAATACAATGCCATAGCTGTGACTTGAACCACGGATCCTCTGGTTGAGCAGCTGGATGGCAACCAGAGGATCCGTGGTTCAAGTCCCGGCTATGGCATTGAATTTTTCAGTCTGACTCTATCTTTCCATATTTTAGCCTACACACGGCCAGTGTGAAAGAACAATTAATTTCTATTTGTAGTTGGTTTATTGACATTCATCACTTACTTTTTGATATTATTGAGGGACTAGTTTCAAAGGCTGTTGCCTCCATTTTCAACCTCTCTCCAACTAGCATCTGTTGTTGTCTGCTCTCCTCTTCTGGTAGTGGAACTATGAACTTCTTTGTCAAATTATCTGCTGGTGGGATTTCAAAGTTCATTACGCGGTCCTTGTTTTTCCATATGAATATGTTCTCCCATGTTGTTAGTTTATTTTTGTTTATCACTCCTTTTAATAATTTTGGATTTGGATCAATGTCATGGTTTTCATTCCAAAAGTGAAATTCTACTGCTGACTTTTCTTCTTGTTTCAATCTGATGTTTCTAAAGTGCTCTTTGACTCTGGTTTTTAGATTTCTTTTAGTTTGACCTATGTAGCATTTTTCACAATTTTTAAAACTTATTTTGTATATTCCGTATCTGTTAACTGATGGGATACGTGAATCACCCAAAAATCTTTAATAAATTTAAAAAGATCTTTAAGGAAACAAAATATAATCTTGGCACCTACTAATGGACATTCCTATTTAAAAATTGCTAAATTCAAAAACAAAAGATGAAGTCCCATCAGTTAACAGATACGGAATATACAAAATAAGTTGTAAAAATTGTGAAAAATGCCACATAGGTCAAACTAAAAGAAATCTAAAAACCAGAGTCAAAGAGCACTTTAAAAATATCATATTGAAAAAAGAAGAAAAGTCAGCAGTAGCATTTCATTTTTGGAACGAAAATCACGACATTGATCCAAATCCAAAATTATTAAAAGGAGTGATAAACAAAAGTAAACTAACAACACGGGAGAACATATTTATATGGAAAAATAAGGACTGCATAATGAACTTTGAAATCCCACCAGTAGATAATTTGACAAAGAAGTTCATAGTTCCACCACCAGAGAGAGGAGAGCAGACAACAACAGATGCTAGTTGGAGAGAGGTTGAAAATGGAGGCAACGGCCTTTGAAACTAGTCCCTCAATAATATAAAAAAGTAAGTTACAAGTGTCAATAAACCAACTGCAAATAGTTTTTACGATTAATTTTGACGTCACTGTTACTAAATTCCTCCAAACACACATGAACGATGAATTTATTTTAAAAAATAAATATCATGTAATGAATTTTGAAATACCAGTAGTTGATTCTGTTTTTAGGTTTGTTTTGTTTTCAGATTTTGGTAATACCGAAAAAACATAATAACACAGTAACCAGTATCCTTGATGACAAAGTGTTGTGGACTGATGACGCAAACAAGTTGTTTGTGAAATCGATCTCAATTAATAAAAAAAATTTGACATCATTTTCTTAAGATCAGTGAAGTTTTTGTTACAAATAGTTATATTTGTGTAAAGGTATGTTTTCTTTTGCAGATGAGAAGCAAATGGGGAGAGTCTTGGGCACAAAAAGTAAGGGAACTGATGGAACAGATAGGTATGGGACATATTTGGAGAAACGAAGAGTATTATTATAGGGGCTTTCGGAAAGAGGTAGAATTAAGGCTGGAAGATTTAGATAGCCAAGTTATATTTACCAGTGTAAGGGAGAAAAGATCATTGAGGACATACAGGGAAATAAAGACAGGAAATAAAGGGAGAGGGAGAAGTAATAGATGTGTGTAATAAGTTAGGGCGAGAAGGATTTGCCTGGGCAAGGACAGGAGTTAGAAATTTGAAAGGTATTAGATATGAAAAGGATACAGGGAAATGCCCAATGTGTGGAGAAGAGGATATAGATTGGCATAGTATACTTTATTGCAAACAAACAAAGATATGGAGAGAACAAATTTTGCAAAAAAATTGGGACAGTTTTAGGGATGGGGGGAGGTATTAATAATAAAAAAAATGTTATTGGTAAAAGGAGAAAAGAATGTAAGAAATATAGGTGAATATCTGGGGAAAATTAGAAGAATAAATAACAATTAAGGGTTAGAAAACTAGAACGAGGGATACAAGGGAGAGGAGGGTCATCAATACACGGAAAACCAGGGGTTATGTGTATTGAGACCGATACTCGAAGCAAGCAGGTAGAAAGGGTATGTTAAATGTGAATAAGTCATTTTGTTACTGTGTGAAAGAAATGTTATAAATGTCAATGTATCAATGAAATTGTATGTAGGAGAGAGATGAGAAATACATATATAAATATATAAAATATTTGTGTAATACCTGATGCTTATTATTTTAATTATTATATTAACATTTTAAGTTATTTCAGTGTAGACTAGCCTTAAGCAAAGATCAAATGCTGTTTGTTTAATGAAAACACATTTCTCCAAAAATATTTGTAATAGCAGGGTTAAGATAAAATCAAATTGTATTAATAACTTGACAGTGCACTTTGGTTGAGCAGGTCATGAAAATAGGCTACCAGGTATTGGAGTACATACACAGTGACAATGGAGCCTGCTTGACTCATCACTATACAATTATATTCCACATCTCATATTTTTTATCAATTAACTTATAATTTTCAGTAAAAGAATAATAAAATGCAGTTGCTTTATTTTGTCAGTACAAATGCAGCACATGGGAACATGTGTTGTTAGTGTACTTTAATTGGATATATCTCAAAGAACATGTAACACAAATATCATATGCTTTTAAGCAATGCACCTGTGAAGAATCTTAAAACCTGTATTTTTGTTTTTGCGATTTTGATTGAAATACTGTATGTGATTGTTACATTACATTATCATACTGTGATAAAAATGGATCTAAAATTTGCTCAAGTTGTTCTTGGGAAGCAAGCCAGGTGAAAAGACGAACAGAAATTGACGTTTCAGGAGTGTGCATCTCTCCTATCATCAGGATATTTATTAAATGCTGTAACCACAAATGAATCACTGGATATAACACAAATATAATCAAAGACAAAACTAATAATTACATAGAAAATGAAGCTAGTAACAGGATACTTAATGAAGTGAAAGTTTTATCAGATAAAGAAAAACATTTTGTAGAAGTCAGTAATCCTGTTTTACCTAGAATTTATGCTCTTCATAAAATTAAAAAAAAAAAAAAAAAAAAATGTAAATAAAATGAGACCTACTGTAAATTGCATAAATTCGCCAACTTACAATTTAGCTAAATGGTTACATAAAAAGTTTAGTCATTTTGATAAATTTGGCAATTTAAGTATTAAAAATTCTTTTGAACTAGTAAAAAAGATTGACAGTGTTGTATTATCTAAAACTGATAAACTTGTTTCTTTTTATGTAACTGCCTTATTTCCTAGTATTCCTAGAGAAAAACTTTTATTATATTTATAAAAGTGATTAAATTCATTAAATTTACATCAGAATTTAATAGTTTATTTTGTTAAACTTACTAATTTTTTATTGGATAATTTTTTTTTTCACTTTTAATGGTGAATTTTTTCAACAAACTTCAGGCTTAGCAATGGGTAATCCTCTTTCACCTTTTCTTGCTGATCTTTTTATGAGTTTTTTCGAAATGCAAGTCACTAAAGCATTCCCTTTAATTTTTAAAACCTGGTAAAGATATACTGATGATATTTTTGCTATTATTCCTGATAAACAAATTAATGATGCTTTAAAATTACTAAATTTACAAGACAAAGTTATAAAATTCACATTAGAAACTGAGATTAATGGACTTCTTCCTCTTCTAGATTTGAAGATAATAATAAATAATAGTAAATTAGATTTTGGTATTTATAGGAAGTCTACTCATATTGTTAATTACATAAAAAATAAAAGTTTTCACCCTTTTTCACATAAATTTTCTCTTTTTAATAGTTTGATTTATAGATTAATAAATATACCCATGAATAAAGAGGAATTTAATAAAGAATATGAACATATTATTAATACTGCTTTAATTAATGGTTTTAATAAAGACTATAAAAAAGAAAATTGAAAAAGTTAAATATCAAAAAACTGTTAATGAGATTTCTACCCTTAAAAAACTAAAAGATGATTATAATTTTAAAAAATTTACTTACCATCCTTGGGTTAATAAACATTTTCAAAATTTTTTAAAGAGTTTGGTATAACTTTAGTTCCTCAAAATAAATATAATATTAAAAATTTACTACATTTCTCTAAAAAAGATAATATTCCTAATAATAAAAAATCTGGTATTTATTAATTTAATTGTTTAGATGGGTTTATATTGGAAAGACTAAACATAATTTGGAAACCAGAACAAAAGAATATTTTCGTAACATTAAGTATAAACAGACTGATAAATCGGCCATAGCAGATCATTCTTGGTCATTTAACCATGAAATAAATCCTGAAGTTAAATTATTAAAACAATTAAATTGTCCAACAGATTTAATTGTTTGGGAAAATATATTTATTTATTTTAAAAAATAAACATCATGTAATGATTTTAGTTAATTGATGGAAATTAATCATTTCTTTCCACTAGCCATATATAGGTTAAGGTTTTTGATAGAGTCAACATGAAAAATTCAATGCCATGGCCAGGATTTGAACTACAGATCTCCTAGTTTCTGTCCAGTCACTCTTTCAAGGCCATGGCATTGAATTTTTTTTGTTCACTCTATCAAAAATCATGTAATGAATTTTTAAATAGAATCAGTTGATTTTGTTTTTAGGTTTGTTTCATTTTCAGATTTTGGCAATACTGAAAAAAAAAAACATAACAAGATGGTTACCAGTATCCTTGATGAAGTGTTTTTTGGACTGATGATACAAATGATTTGTTTGTGAAATCGATCTGCATTAATAAGAAGAATTTGACATTTTTCTTAAGATAAGTGAAGTTTTTTTGTTACAAATAGTTATACTTGTATAATAAAGACAAAACTGTTTACTGTTTTCAGTAAATTAAATGCCAGGTCAGGAAATGGCTTGCTTCCCGAGAACAACTTGAGCATATTGTCACCCAATTATCGGAATGCCAGACGAACGACAGCTGAGAAGGGACCAGAGGCAGCCGAGCCACACCCCCTCATTAATCTCAGTCACTAACTGAGGAGTGTCACTTGTCACTGGCCGCCTCTTCCCCCTTCGCCTGCTATCTGGAATTTTCGTGGTGATTCACGGAAACCAGAGACTTCTAGAAGACAATGATATTCCTATAAAAAGGGCTGGAATGAGTGGAGTCAGTTCTTGGCGAGCAGCGAAGCAGCGTCGTGCTAGTGTACGGACGAGAAGACTGTGTACGTGCGTCGGAGGAGTTTACGTAATTGCGAGTACAAGAGAAACTGTAACGGACGAACTGGTGAATCGTAATTGTGTGCATTACGTAATCCTGTATAAATGGCAAGTGTTCAACTGTAAGTCGGTGGAAATAAAGAACATTTTTGAGTGGTGCAATTGGACTTTTCATTTCACGAACCCACAAAGTCACAATATTCGTCGCCAGGAAAGCTTCAGGTCTTATTTTTGTATGTAAAATTTAAAAGAAATTCAGCCTACCCAACCTACAAATCCATGTTTTGTCCCTGATATTAACTTAGAATCACTTCACTTTCAATTTGTCACCTTAATAACAATCACCATCAGGAATTTTAATGAAAACTATTTTGTAATGAGATGGTGAATAAACACACAAAATCTTGTATCCTCAGGACAAAAGAAAAATCCAGATAAAACCTTAGCCCAACTGAGATTCATAATCAGGATCTGCAGATTATTAGACACATTACCACCACAGAGTAGAACTGTGCCCTAGATTAAAAGTTTCAGCCATTTCAGTGATATATATAGAAACACAATTATTTGAATTGTGCTCTGACAAGCAATTAACTAAAATAGGACCTGAAGCTTTCCTGGCGACGAATACGCTCACTTTCTTCTCGGGCAGCCAGCCAGGTGAAAAGATGATTAGATATCATTTCCAGAGTGTGCATCTCTCCCATCATCAGGATATTTATAAAACGTTATAGCCACAAATGAAATACTGGATATAACACAACTATAAACAAAGACAAAGCACTATCAAAATTCGCATTACTGAACAAAAGACTGTTTTCAGTAAATTAAATGCCAGGTCAAGAGATGGCGTGAGTATAGAAAATTGTGTCAAAGAAACGTAACTACTTAACTTGATTATCAAGCTGTATTGATCTTTGCTTCTTAATTCAATGGATTTCCATTTTTAAGGCCGGTTTCCAAGAGGAGCTGAACTGAAATCCAGCATCACGATCAAGCGTGCTCCTTTCAGAGGAAATCGCCAAAGCCTCCTTAATTCTCCAGAAATTCATCGCCAAGAAAGCTTCTGGTCTTATTTCACATTCGTTTACGGGAAGGATACCTACCAGGAAATTAAAACCTATCAATATCTTCGAGAAAAGAAGGGCAAACTGCTCAGCTCTCTTGCATTTCTACTGAGGTGTAGGGATGAGAAAACTATACCCAAGTTTGCCAGACTACGCTATCCAATTAAGAACAAGTCAACCTACAAGATCCTCAACCGCGCCAGTTCTGCGCTGGTCAGAGAACGTATTAAACACACAAGGTACTCTCTTGATTCTATTGATCAACGGTTGCTGCATTCCTTCTGGCAGCTCTCCTCTAAACCCTCTCCAATGGATTGGGATAGGGTGGACACCTCCACCTTTGCACAAGGTCAAACCATGCTTCTCCGGAGTACCAAGCAACAGATGAAGAAGTTGAACTCACTGGTGCATTCCAAGGATACCATTCCGCCTCTACCTTCCAGCTGCATCATAGTCAACCTCACAAACCAAAAATTGGACGAACCCACTACTTCCATTTTGTCGAAAGGGGTAAACTTTGCGCCAACTCCGAGTTATCTTCCAGTTGCTGATATCATCAGTGGGGTGGAATTCGCTATTCAGAAACTTACGTTAGATAGTGCCAAAGAAATATGCACTGCACTGGCCGCCGCTGTCACTCACACCACACTTCCTAGGCCCAATATCAACCGAGAAGAAAGTTTAGCGCTTAAGAGACTTCGGAATGATGAAAACTTGGTTGTCTTTCCGGCGAACAAGGGTAATGCCACTGTGATCCTCTCCACAGCCCAATACTTAGAGAAAATGAAGTAGCTCTTAGATGATCCAGCCTGCAGGATTCTCGATAAGAATCCTACCTCTTCCATCGAACGTTGGACTGTACAACTTATTAAAAGATCCTGCCTTACTTCAGAAATTAAGAAGGCGGTATTACCGTCGGGTTCCAGGCCTCCTAGAGTGTATGGACTTCTGAAGATCCACAAACCGGACGTTCCTTTACGCCCCATTGTGGACGCCAAGAGCAGCCCTACATATTGGCTGGTACATCACCTGACTGATCTATTACAATCTCTGGTGGGGGATTGCCCATATCAAGTGAGTAATTCCACACAGTTTGTACATACACTTAGGAACATTACCATTGGCCCTTCTGATCTTGTCAGCTTCGACGTGGTTTCTCTATTTACATGAGTACCACTTCAGGAAGCCATCCAACTTCTGAAGGAGCATTTTCCGGCTGATATCATACAGCTCTTCCGACATACCCAGATGTCCACTTTCTTCTTGTTTGGTGGTACTTTCTTTAAACAAGTAGACGGAGTAGCAATGGGCTCCCCTTTGTCACCAGCTATAGCTAATTTCTATATGGAACACCTAGAACATGAAATACTTGCTACAGCTCCACTTTACCATCTCATTTCTATAGACACGTGGACAACACTTTTGTAATTTGACCACATGGATCAGACACTTTGCCTAGCTTTCTTGCGCATCTCAACAGCCTTCGACCTCATATACAATTTACCATGGAAGTGGAGAAGGATGGAACTCTTCCATTCTTGGAAATTCTTGTTTCAAAAAACAGCAATGGTACACTGGGGCATGCTGTATATCGCAAGCCTACACACACCGATCTCTATATGAACGCTCATAGTTTCCATCATAAGTCTCAACGACTGGGAGTTCTCAATACACTGGCCCACAGAGCTTTGTCTATCTCTGATCCCAGCCACTTAAAACAAGAATTACAGCACCTGAGACTCACTTTCCGTCAAAACGGCTACTCCGAAAATGATGTTGAAGCCTCGATCACCAAAGCTAGGAAAGGGAAACCTGTAAGACAGCAAGCGTCAGATAAGCATACCGCTATAGCCTGCATCCCATTTACCGGCAATCTATCCGGCAGAATCAGCAGAATTCTCACCAAATATAACATCAGGACCATCCATACGCCACCTCTGAAAATTAAGCATCTGTTGAGACCAGTGAAAGTTAAACTGGACTTCCAAGTTTCGGGAGTTTACTGCATTCCCTGTGAATGTGGGACACCGTATATAGGACAAACCGGAAGGACCATCGCTACTAGAATAATTAAACATGAACAGAGCATTCGTTTAATGCAACCTGAGAAGTCTGGCTGGCAGAGCATTGTTTTGATAACGACCTTAGAGCCAATTTTCGGGAGACGACCATCTTGGCAAAATGTAACTGTTACTGGGAGCGGAGAATTAAGGAGGCTTTGGAGATCTCCTCTGAAAGGAGCACACTTAGTCGTGATGCTGGATTTCAGTTCAGCTCCTCTTGGAAACCGACCTTAAAAATGGAAATCCATTGAATTAAGAAGCAAAGATCAATACAGCTTGATAATCAAGTTAAGTAGTTACGTTTCTTTGACACAATTTTCTATACTCACCATCTCCTGACCTGGCATTTAATTTACTGAAAACAGTCTTTTGTTCAGTAATGCGAATTTTGATAATGGTTTGTCTTTGTTTATAGTTGTGTTACATCCAGTATTTCATTTGTATTTATAACATTTTATAAATATCCTGATGATGGGAGAGATGCACACTCCGGAAATGATATCTAATCATCTTTTCACCTGGCTGGCTGCCCGAGAAGAAAGTAAGCAATTAACTAATTTTCAAAGTATAGACCATTAGATTCAATGATCTTAAGCCATTGTTCAGTGAGGTTTATTATTCTACGATGGTACCAGTCTGATTTTTGATGCAAAGAATTCAGTGACAACCATTTGCACTGCTTCAATGTTGTCAAAATTTTGTCTACGTAGAAAATGGGCCATGGATTGAAAAAGATGATAAACTGATGGTGCGAGATCAGGGCTGTATGCTGGGTATGGTAGCAGTTTGATTCCTCCCAATTCCTGAAGTTTTTCCATGGTTGTTCGTGCAGTATGGGGTGTTGCATTGTCCTGCTGCAATAGAACTCTATTTTGGTTAACAAATGCTGGATATCTCTGTCTCAAAATTTCATGAACTCATTCCAGTGGTTGAGAATAAAGATCTGTATCAATCGCCCGCCCATTTGGAACAAAACTCCCAGTGAATCAGAGTTCAAAATTCCATCAGACACACATTACTTCGGGACCGAACTCATTTTTTTTAACGATAACTTTGGCAGGTTGGTGGGATCAAGGCTTTAGGATTTCGGTAATATATCCATTTTTCATCACAAGTGACAATTCTCCTGACAAATCTATCATCCATGGTATTATGGATAAGCTGACGACAGATATCCACTCTACATTCAGCCTGTTGAGGTGTCAGTTCATGAGGTACAGATCTACAGCTTCTCTATGATTTTCCAAGCATCTTAATGTGGCAAAGTATGGTATAGTTTGATTCACCAAGTTCTTCTGAAAGCTTACAGGCAGATTTTCTTGCAAAACTTGGCATGTATTCTCAATATTCCATACTTTAGGTCTCTCAAAATGTGGTAAATCTTCACTGTTTTCGTCTCCATTGTTGAAATGTTGGAACCATTGTTGTGCCACACACTTACTAACAACAACTTCTCCTTCCACTTCACATATCCTAAGAGCTGCGGCAGCAGGTTTATAATCTAGTTTCCAGTAGTGTTTTAGAAGGACTCTTTAAGTTCAAACTTTGTTATGTCCATTTTGTGATTGTTTATTAACAACTGAAGACCGATATATGCTTGCAATGTATGCAACACTAGCCAAGGCATCCTGTAAATAGCACTGCCAAATCAAAGAAACCCAATACATTTTCCAAAACACCAAAATTAAAAAACAGACTTTTCTTATAAGACCACCTAAAATACATATATTTTAGAATTCAAATTATTGCTGCTGGCATTCTGTCATTTCAGGAGACAACTAAGACAAAGAAAGGTAAAATGGTTTCAGGATTTCATAAAGATTTCTGCTTTACCATTCCTTTTCTAACCAGGCCTTTCTTGCCCTCTTCTTAGATGTCTGGCATATAACAGTTTTAAACTCTAAAGAAAAAGAATGATTAGTTAGAATTTAATAAATGGTAATAACATTTGGACACCAACCTTGCTGCAACTGGGTTAGAAAATCCACAACTAGATCTGTGGTGAGGCCACAGCACTGCTTGAAATTGGGTGCAAAGTTATCCCAACCTCTGAATATGTGACTTGTTTTACGTAACCAGTTTTGAACCATTGGTAACAATAAATGATTTACACAGTGGAGTGCAAATTCTGGACCTGAAAAACAATGAACAAATTAAATTTTTCTTAAACTTAATTTCTTAACTGTACTCTCAATAAAAGATTGCCATGAAAACTTGTAACTGAAAGAAACAAATACCAGTTTTAAATGGTCTAATAACCTGCGTGCCCATATCAATATCTGTGCTGGAAACATGTGTGTAAGTGAATACTTGCACTGGCATCACATCACATACATGGCATCATATTTTATGTGCAAATGCTTTCAAGCATAATTCTAAATAGCAACTACACATTAAATTTATCTGCAAACAAATATTCTATGTGGTTTTATACAGGATGTAGAAGCAAAGTTCAGACAGAGCACAGGTTTTCATGACCAGAGCCAATATAATGACGTCCACTATAGTAGTGGACAAAACATGAAAATTCTATCTCCAGCCGTCCATGGCATAAAGCCCAGAAATAACTTCCAGTTATACAAAGTTCAGACTTTATTACAAATTCACCTTCTCTTCTTACATTATGTCTTATGATATGTATCAGTGCATATTTACAGCAATGCAGTATATATTTTTAATCATTTTGGGGTTGGTTTGTGAATATGTCAAGTATTTTTACGCAAAAAAATGTAGTTATTTTAAAGTACTGTATTTATGCAGAATAATGCCTACTTTATAAATTCACCGGGGCATTGTTATGCCGCTGGCATGTGCCATACACATACCCCGTAAAATGTTAAAAGCATAAGTAATCTACATTACTATGCAATATGGACATTGATAAACACAGAATCATAATTTTTTATTGTAACTACTATGTGAAGCACTTATTAAAATGCTAGTAACAGTAAACTGAAAACTCCTAGCTTCATTTAGGTTTGTTTTCTGGGCAATGTATTTTAATAAGTTCTGTCCACACCCTCAGCTACTATCAACTGAAAACTAATGTAAGCAAAGTTATCAGTGAAAGGGTAGAGCCAGACTGAAAAATTCAATGCCATAGCCGGGATTTGAACCACGGATCTTTTGTTCTCTGTCCAGTCACTCTAAACCATTGAGCTACTATGACCAATATGCCAACATGACATTAAATTCTCCAACTGACTTGTGTTTTTCCCGGTAAACCACTAGGAGTTCTCATAAACACATGAGACAACTACCTTAATGGCGACTTACAATGCTGTAAGTGCACTTTAAGGCCCGGGCTTTATAGTTCGGACCACTATTAGGTACAATTAATAGAAATTAATTGTCCTTTCACACTGGCCGTGTGTAGGATGCACTATGAAAGGATAGAGCCAGACTGAAAAATTCAATGGCATTGCCGGGATTTGAACCACAGGTCTTTTGGTCTCCGTCCAGCCACTCTACACCATTGAGCTACTATGGCCAACGTGCCAACATGACATTAAATTCTCCAACTGACTCGTGTTTTTCCTGGTGAATCAATAGCAGTTCTCATAAACACATGAGACAACTACCTTAATGGCGACTTACTGTGCTGTGAGTACTTTAAGGCCCGGGCTTTATAGTTCGGACCACTATTAGGTACCATTAATAGAAATTAATTGTTCTTTCACACTAGCCGTGTGTAGGATGCACTATGAAAGGGTAGAGGCAGACTGAAAAATTCAATGCCATAGCTGGTATTTGAACCACGGATCTATTGGCCTCCGTCCAGCTGCTCTAAACCATTGAGCTACTATGGTCATGTGCCAACATGACATTAAATTCTCCAAATGACTCGTGTGTGTGTGTGTGGTCCGAGCTATAAAGCCCAGGCCTTAAAGTACTTACAGCATAGTAAGTTGCCATTAAGGTAGTTGTCTCATGTGTTTATGAGAACTCCTAGTGGTTTACCGGGAAAAACACGAGTCAGTTGGAGAATTTAATGTCATGTTGCCACGTTGACCACAGTAGCTCAATGGTTTAGAGCGGCTGGACGAAGACCAGAAGATCTGTGGTTCAAATCCTGGCTATGGCATTGAATTTTTCAGTCTGGCTCTACCCTTTCATAGTGCATCCTACACATGGCTAGTGTGAAAGAACAATGAATTTATATTACAGTTATCAGTGTTTAGTCGACTATATAACTACTTTTAACTAATAATCAACTAAATTTCCTGTTTAAGAGAAATTCTCATAGGATACAGCACCACAGAAAGCAAATACTGGTGACATGAAGATTTTGAAGAATGGAAATTTGGGAAGGAAATATTTCAGTTCCATTTCCATATTTGGGGTATATCCCAGCAGCTGCAATTTATAAAGACTACAGAAAACTTGGAAAAAGACCTCTGTCTGGGAGAACTTTCCTATAGATTGGAACCATGAACCTTCTTTTCATGAGTTCATGCTTTATCAATGTATGCATATAAGTTTGTGTATCATGAATTTTTCCCTCAACATTTGGAGAAGATCTTCATAAGCTCCACATCAAATTACAACTTCCAGGAAAAAACAGGAAGAAAAACAGTCAATCATTCACATTCAATTTTCTTTCAACATGTTCTGCCTCTACTTGAAGGCATTATCAAGAAGTTGTCGATTGGTAGAACTTTGCTGTTCCAGCTGATGATGGTTCTCCAGAGATGAGACATCTGCTGGCAATTCAATGAGGTTGATTAAACTATTTTCTTCCAAAGGAATGTCAAAATTCATTAAATGTAAATACAATTTTGAGTCGAACTAATACTCAATGCTCCATTTATTGCTAGTATTTACCTAGAACACGTTTTGTTAGGATCTTCCTAACATCATCAGCATCCATCAGTCGACAACAGCTGATGATGTTAGGAAGATCCTAACGAAACGTGTTCTAGGTAAATACTAGCAATAAATGGAGCATTGAGTATTAGTTCCATCCATTAGTCGACAACAGCTGATGATGTTAGGAAGATCCTAACGAAACGCGTTCTAGGTAAATACTAGCAATAAATGGAGCATTGAATATTAGTTCGACTCAAAATTGTATTAATTTTGTGCTTCATTGTATCATAGTCCTTAAACAACGGAATTCATTAAATGTGTTTGGAATTTCTTTATACAAATGTTCTCCCAGATGTTTATTTGTGATTCATATAAACTGGTTTTAGTATTTTTCACAGAACATGTTTCAAGAGCTGATGAATGGAGCAACAGCTCTTGAAACATGTCCTGTGAAAAATGTGAGTAAAGCAATGTGTCAATATCTTCTCAATTCACTTTTATTTTAACTTGAGCTTCACTGTCTCTATGCTTCTTTCAATTTTTATACTCTGGTTTTAGTAGTTAACTTTTCTGTTCTATGTTGTGGTGGTGGTGATGATCCCAAAAATGTGATGCTACTGCAGATTTATCTGTTTCATTCTGCTTAATGTTCCTAAAGTGTTCTTTCAATTTGGTTCCAATTTTATGTTTTATCTTTCCAATGTACATCTTACTCCAGTCCAAGTAATTAATTCTATAAATGTGGACTTCTTTTCCAGAAGAATTTGATCTATTTTTTGTTTTATGATGATGTTTCTGATAGTAAATTTGTTTACTGGTGTCAGGGTGATGTTAAATTCACTGAAAATCTTTTGAAATTTGATGGCTGCCCATAGGTGATATGTGAACTTCTTGCATGTTTTTTTATCCCTAAAAGGTGTTAAGAGTGATCTCATTCAGCTGTTTTTGTCTACTGAACCTTTTTTTATCAACTTTTGCTGAATCCATTTGTTGTTGCCATTTCTATTATTTTGGTATATTTGGTCATGTATTCCTTTTCATCCATCGATATGTTAATCAGTTTATATGTTAGGCTATTGATGACTGCATGGTGATGAGGTCTAGGATTGAAACTATTGACTCTGACGTAATTGTCTGCATGCATGTCCTTCCTGTAAATTCCAAATTTTAGCTTGTAATTATCATTGATTATTTTTAGGTCCAGAAGAAAATAAAAAGGTTCAGTACACAAATACAGCTGAATGAGATCACCACCCTAACAGCTTTTAGGGGAAAAAAAAAAAACATACAAGAAGTTCACATATTACCCATGGGAAACCAGAAAATTTCAAAGAGATTTTCAGTGAATTTATCATCATCCTGGCACAAGTAAACAAATTCAATATCAGATATATCATCATAAAACCAAAAACAGACAAAATTTCTCTGGAAAAGAAGTCCATCATTTGTAGAATTAATTCCTCGGACTGCAGTAAAGTATACATCAGAAAGACGAAACATAATATTGGAACCAGATTAAAAGAACACTTTAGAAACATCAAGCAAACAAAAAACAGATAAATTCATAATAGCAGCACAGTTCTGAGAATATTACCCAAACACAGAATAGAAAACTCAACTACTAAAACCAGTTCATATGAATCACGAATTAAACATCTGAGAAAACATTTAAATAAAGAAATTCGGAACATATTTAATGAATTTTGACATTCCATCAGAAGAAAATGTTTTACTCAACCTTATTAAATTGACACAGATGTCTCATCTCTGGAGAACCATCATCAGCTGGAACACCAAAGTTTTAGCCAGTCAACAACTTCTTGATAATGCCTTCAAGTGGAGGTGAAACGTGTTGAAAGAAATTTTAGATATGTGAAGTACAGAGTACTTCAGTCAACTTATAAGTCAAGCAATGGTTCTAGAACACTGACCTTCACCCACAGAACAGTCAGCGAGCCCAGGCCTATCCTTCTTTGTCTTCTGTCTCCTTCAAACTCCTATACTCAGTGGACTTATCACTTCTGTTACTTGATGGAATATTCATGTGAATCATCTGCCACCCCCTCATCCCTGTCCCCGAGTAAAGTCGACTGTAAAATACTGTGACAGTCTACATATATTAAGTGTTCATGAAGAAATGAATGCTGAAAATTACGCTATTATTCCAAATATACCCTTGAACTCAGTGCTAGCAATAGATAATGTCTCTTACCACAATATATAAGTAGATAAGCCTCCAATGTAAAGTTCCTTAAGAAGATATTATTGGTTACAAAATCACAATATCCTATTTGATGAAAATTCCACCCAAACAAAATTTTATGATTTAATTCTAGCCAATAAGCCGACTCAAAACTTCTGATTGACCAAATATTGTCACAATATAACCATGCAACCTTAGGGCTTCCTAAGCGGGATCTGAAACCTATAGAATTAATATGAGCAGGTGTCAATGTGTTGTTTGCAGAAATGTAAACTTTAAAATGAAGGATGAAATGTGCCGCCAATGATTTGAGCAAATTGGACAAATGGAATGAGAAAAGGTAAGCCATCAAGTGGATGAAATAAAACAGGAATATTAGAAAAAAGATGCACTATCAGAAGAAAAAATTGAAAGAATTATGACTGATGATAATGCAATGGAAACAGTGACGAGGATGACAGTGACCCATCAGGCGTTGAAGATTTAAAATATGTTTAAAAGCAAAATTGTTTAACTTTGTATTATTTGAAGACAAGAAGGGGATAGCATGGCTGAGAGCAGGAGTGTGGAGGCTAAAAGGGCAGCGGAATGGATTTGTGCAAGACAAGTGCCCATTGTTTGGGGGTAAGGAAGATGTGGAACATATACTTTTTGAATGCAGGGAAACAGAGATTTGGCGAAAAGAATACATCTGGAGAAAAATTAAGCGAAGTCCTGATATATGTAAAATTATAGATAAAAATCTCAAGAATGTAGGACAGTTCTTAGATAAAGTGAAAAATAAATGGAAGCGGACTGTGAAAAAAGGAAATGAACAATAGTGTGTAAGCAATAGTAGTAATGGTAGTAATGTTAGTAGTAATAGAAATGTAAGTAGTGTATTACACATTTTGTAATTCAATGGGCTGCCTGGGCCAAATACTGGCGAGCAGCTCAACAATTGTAATAGCTTAGTACACTAAATAAATAAATAAAATAAAACTTTGTATTAAGCTGCGTGTAAGTGAAAAAACTTTTCTGGAACTATAGCATTTAATTTTTTGGAGATTGTTCGACTTCCCTGAACAGTAATACATGAAATAAACAATCCAGTGATACTTCAGAGAGTGAAGTCAACACAGCGAGATATCACTGCCACTGATGGCCAGGGAAAATAGGTTAGAGACTTGCATCAAAGCTTTCATTTAAATATTTCAATGTTCAAGAACTATGGCCTGTACTGTATAATTTTTAATGTTTGATTACCTAAGCACACATGCTAGTGATGGACTTAAGAATTCAATAATTAATAATCTAAAACTTTAAGATAATCAGTGTTTTCAAAAATGTTGTTTCAATGTTAGTAAGAGATACAGAGAAGTATTGGATGACTAGAAGTAGTCCAAATCATCAGGTAAATTCTTTAAAATGTATAACAGAAAAATAATTAAATAACATACTTTCCTTCCTGGTCCTAATGACAAACAGAAATAAAAACTAACTAGAATTTGGAAACTATAGAAAGGAAATACAGACAACTACATAAAAAAAAGGAAAAACAATAACAACAAAATTATTTGAAAACATGCAATGATCAGTGGAATCTCATTCAAATTGGTAAAGCTACCATTCAATCAGAAGGAATACAAACTAGAGCTTCAATAAGTTAATGAAATTCCATAAAAGAATTGCTACATGGATCATCTGATAAAGAATAAAATTAAACATTTTGACAAACATAACAAAGTAAAAGAAATCAGCACACTGGAAAGCATAAAACTTAAAGGTTTTCAAAATTTACTTACAATTCTCTGGCACACCAAAAATTAAAAATTTAAAAAAAATTAAAAGAGAGGAGAGAGAGAGAGAGAGAGAGAGAGAGAGAGAGAGAGAGAGAGAGAAGAGGGGTGTGAGAGAACATCATGTTAGCCCCAGTAAAAGAACAGTTTTAAATGTTAAATCTATCTGTACACAAATGAGAAACATTAAATCAATCCTTTCAGCCAAGCAAACATGAAATAACCTGCAAAGACTGTAAAAAATGTATATAGGGAAAACTGAAAGGAACACTGGTCAACATTTCAAAGAACACATGAGGGATGGGAGCACGGGGAGGGGGGGGGGGGGGAAGAGAGGAGCACATAAAATAAATCAGCAGAGTACTTCATTTTTTGATCCAAAATCATGACTTTCACAGACAAAAATTAAAAGAAAAAGTATGCTCAATTTTGATACATCAAAGGCAAATGATCACATCTCAAAGCTCATCTGCAGTACAAAGAGGCATCTACAGGCCATATCATAAGTTCTCCAGTAAAATCCACCAAGAATGGATACAAGGGCTTCCAAAATATGTTCAAAATAAGTCTATTATAAAAAAAGAAAACACTGAAAAAGGAATGTGGCATTAAAGGCCAATCAAAGATGTCTCAATAAGAGGGACAAAATCAGATATTTCTGGAAAGCTAAAACTTGAAGCTAGTTTTGAAAACAAAACTCACAAATGCAGATTTAGATATATTTTTAACTTGTTTCACAATTCATTGCCTTAATTTAACTAATTCCAATAGGTTCAAAAACTACTTACTGGGTTCCATATCATAATGATTAGTTTAACGCTCTTGCAAATATCTTTTTATGAGATTGCATGTATATATTTTATATATACATATATTGTACATATTTTTCATCCTAAAATTCTTTGTATGCAATTGGGCCTCATTTATAAAAAGTAATGATTTGGTTGGATTGGATTGAATTGTATGAAGGGAATTCAGCACCTCCACCAGACTGGTCTTTTGTACCTAAGCCTCCAAGTGGGGCACCCCCAGGAGGTGAGGTGAGAGGAGACACAGGGCAGCCGACCCCAAGAAGTCACCATAGTACAGGGGGTCCCTACACTTTACCAGATAGAAGCTTCCCAGCGGTCCAGGACAATCGTCACCCCACCTATTGTGGCACCGAAACAGTCACGAGGCCGGTTTGGAGACCAGAGGCTGCCCTTCAGAGCAGAGGACTCCAGGCAGGCTGGCACAACTGGTATCCCACCAGCCACGTACCTGAATCGGCCCACTAGGCCAGCTCGGAGACTGGAGGCCGTCCCACCAGAAGAGAAAGTGAAGAAAGTGATCACTCAGAGCATATCATCCTGCCATGCACTGCTGAGACTCCCACTGACACTTTTACCCTGAAAGAAACCACCAGATGAGAAATGATATGAAATGATAATGGAGGGGCAAGAAATTTGGGGGGTGTAATTAACCTACCCAGCATTCACCTAGCAACCCAGGAAAACCCCCCCCAAAAAATCGATGGGTCAGGTAGATCAGCCATGGGAATCAAACCCAGGCCTCCTGAATGCAGGCCACAGACAAAATCACCTGCGCTATCCTGTGATATAGAACAGGAAATCCATTTATTAAAATTTGTTCAGGTCCAACTGCATTAAACACGTGGAAAAAGATATTCATAAATAAATATAAAGGAAAACTCTTCAATTTTGACACAACCTTTGAAGAGAACCCGAACTTCAAGTTCATCAAGATACCCTTATCGCCTCCAAGGAGTTTACCAAATCAAAATTCAACAGTTGACATCAGCTGAGGATGTTAACAAGATCCTAACTAACCGCATTCTAAGTAAACACTAGCAATATATGGAGCATCGAGTACTCGTTTGACTCAAAATTATATATATTGATTAGCTCTTTGTTGCACAACTGATAACAAATCAATATTCCCTTCATAAGTAAGTTCTTTATAATCCATCAACCACACATTTCTGTACAATACTGGTGAAAACAATACAGGATGTGCCCACACACAGAGAAAATAAATGCTATTACGAAAGGTGCTGTGAACTATTGTTAAAGCAATTAACTGATGGTGTATCACAGATCTTTTGTGAACAAAATATATAAATACAATTTAAGTATTAGTATTTTAGGCAGTTTTATGAATAGAATAGAACAGAATAGAATAGAAAATAGAATGGAATTTATTTATACAATTTACTATTTATATTTTATACCCATTACATAAATATTTTACTTAACCTAGGTGTACTGGTGTCATCTTTTACACTTGCTAACTAAGCTTACTTGGCCCCAAGGCCTTCTAGCATTGCTGAGTAGCATAGCAACCACTCCATCTAATTTTCTATCTGCCTCTCCTTGTTGTCACAAAATATTTTCTTTTCCAATCATTACTTTTCTCATCCACTTTTCTTTAGCTTTTTTTTTTTTAAAAAAAAAACAAGTTTCCCATATTTCTATTTCTACTTTCATTTTTCCCCATAACCAGCTATCACCTGACTTTGTATCTTTTCCCATTTCTTCTCCCACACTTTCTGCCTTCATACTGCTAATTCTCTGCACTCTGTCAAATAATGAACTATACTTTCTTTTCATAATTTCACATAATTCACATATTCCTCTTATGCTGCTTCTTGGCACTCTTAGTACACTGATCCAATTTTTATTCAACCCATTCCTTCCCTCTCCTGTTTGTTACATTGCTCTACATATCCTTCTCTTCCCCAATCTCTCTTTATTATTCTATAACAAATTTATGATTTTTTTTTATTTTCTAGCCCTCCCATATCTCTTTTCTTTCTATATTGTGACTTTGTGCGTTCTAAACATTAAAAGTTAATATATCGAGATTTAACTATATTGGAACACCACAGTGAAGCGAAAAATTATTAATTTTTAGATGAGTCGTATTTATTACACATCTGCTTCACTTTCGTACCTATTTTGAGGACATGTTTCGTAAATCATCGTTTGCATCTACGCATAAGAGCATAAGAGAGTCGCATAAGAGCCGTAGATGCAAACGATGATTTGCGAAACATGTCCTCAAAATAGGTACGAAAGTGAAGCAGATGTGTAATAAATACGACTCATCTAAAAATTAATAATTAAAAGTTAAGTTTGCAGAAATTCAAAATGTTCTTTATTTCCGTAGAAAGACACTGTTTGTACACCCCTTTGCAGCAAGCTGATGTAACATAATCTCTCGTCACTTCTGCACACGTAAATAAACAAAAGAGTTCACTTTCAAATTACAGCTGCACGCGCACAATTATTAGTTCCGATTACGACTGTCCCCAAATGGCGATAAGCGGCTTCTTTTATAGAAAGAGTCAACATGAAAAATTCAATGCCATGGCCGGGATTTCAACCACGAATCTCCTGGTTTCCTTCCAGTCGCTCTAACCCTTGAGCTACCATGCCCAACGTGCCGTCCTGACATTAAATTCTCCATTTTTCATGTTGACTCTATCTATCAAAATCCTTAGCCTATACACAACTAGTGTGGAGAAATGATTAATTTCTATCAATTAACTAAAATTCTTTTATAGCTCCGCTCATTGTCCTAGAAATTTGTGGAATGTTCTCTAACAATCAAGAAAGTGAACCTTCCAGTCATCTATCTTTATCTGTTTTGGCAAGCTTTTTATCTCCGCGTTGCAATATCTGTCTCTTTGTGCGTGCGTGCCGGCCGGGCCAGTTGCAACAATGGCTCGTGACACTGCTCCCTCCTCAAGGCTGGTCATCCCGAACAGCACCATCATAGCGGGCCAGACGATCGAGGAGTACCACCAACATTTTTCCTCGGGGCACCTTCTGGATGCGCTAGACCACATCGTTAAACCTCTTTACCACCCAGTACAGTCCTTGCCATGGTTGTTGAAGTTTCGGGCAGCATCCCTAGGTCCGGGTAGGCTGGTACAACCAGACCAGGTCACCTTGCTGAAATCCTTGGCTGTTGGCTTGCCTGTCGTAACGGGTCTTCATGTGGTTGCTCGCCATCTGGATGTTCTGACGAGCATGTCAGGTAAATGATCCACGAGGCTCCCCACATACTCGGTTGCTGGCTGTTTTGCTTCTGGGGGACTCCCAAAAGCCAGATCACAGGGGAGGCATAGCTCTTGGCCGAACATTAAGCTGGCTGGCGTCATCCCAGTGGAGTCGTGTGTTGAGGAGCAGTAGGCCAGCAAGAACAGTGGCACCTTGACGTCCCACTCTCGCTGATGGCTGGCCACAACCTTCCTCAGATGATCTCAGATCTTAATGTACCTTTCCACCATGCCATCTGACTGCAGATGTAGGGGTGTTGTGCAGATCTTGTTAACCCCAAGTCTTTCCAGTGCCTCCTGCATCAGGTGAGACTCAAAATTGGTGCCCTGGTCGCTGTGGAACTCTAACGGCACCCCAAAACGGCAGAACAGTTGCTCCACGAGGCAGTCTGTGATTGTCTTCGCCTCCTGGTTCGGAATGGCATACACCTCCGGCTACTTGCCACTTGATGAAGTAGTCAATGGCCACCATCAGGTACTTATTGCCTCAGTCGGACACTGGGAATGGTCCAGCTATGTAGACAGCGATGCGTTCGAATGGCGCTCCGATGTTGTACTGCTGCATGCGACCTTGGCTCCTAGTTTGGGGCCCGCAACTCGTCGCGCACACATGACATTGACGGCACCACCTCTCAGCGCCTGCTAAGAGCCTCAGCCAGTAGCAGCCCTGTCCGAGTTTGTTGATCGTTCGGTTCGCTCCAAGGTGTCCTCCTGAAGTACCGGCGTGCACTAAGACCTCCAGGACATTACTCCAGGGAAGTACCAACTGTTCTCTTGCATCTTCCTATCGGGTGATTCCCATACCCAAAACAGCATACCCTCTTTGATCTTCAATAAGTCCCATTGGGTCCAGTACGCAGCGCTTCTAGGTGCAATGTCCTCCCAGGTTGGTCTTGTCCATGCCTCCACTTCTCCCAAGAGTGGTCCCAAGTCGGCGTCCGCCAGCTGCTCCCTCCTCAGGCCTGCGGTATCCCAACCGTCTGCAGGCACTGCTGCAACCACTCTGACAGCTGCGGCACGCTCCTTCTCTTCCACTCCTGTGCATTGACCGAACTCTTCTGGGCAGGGTCTTCGGGACATGGTGTCTGCGTTGCCGTGGCTCTTCCCTCTATGATGTTCGGAGGTGAAGTCGTACTCTTGCAGCCTCTGGACCCAACGGGCTGTCTGACCTTCCAGGTTTCTCAAGCTGAGTAGCCAGGTTAGGGCGGAGTGGTCAGTCCTCAGATGCAATGACTGACTGTACAGATACTTGTGGAAGTGCTCCAAGGTCTTTACTACCGCCAGTAGCTCTCGCCGGGTGACGCAGTAGTTCTTCTCTGCCTTGGACAGCATCTTGCTGAAGTAAGCTATCACTCGCTCGTGGCCATCCTGGATCTGCGACAGGATGCCTCCAATGCAATGGTCGCTGGCATCGGTGTCCACAATGGTGGTGCTGCCTGGTTGTGGGAATCCCAAAATAGGAGCACTGCAAAGTGCCTTCTTCAGTTGCTGGAAAGCGTCTTCGGCATCCTGCGTCCACACATAAGGCTTGTGTTCTTCCGTCAGGCGAGTGAACGGCTTGGCGATGTTGGGGAACCCCTTTATGAAACGGCGGTAATAACTGCAGACCCTGGAAACTGCGCAATTCTCTTTTATTCTTTGGCCGAGAGCAATCTTTCATGGCCTATGTCTTCTCCAGGTCTGTGGCCAGTCCGGTTGGTGAGACTATGTGGCCCAAATAGTTGACTTCCTTGCGGAAGAGCTGGCGCTTCTTCACATTCAGCTTCAGGTTGGTCCCCTGCAATCTCAGCAACAACTTGCTCAGGTTGTCGAGATGGTCCTCGAATGTTTTGCCGACGATGATGTTGTTCAGCTATAGCAGGCAGGCGTCATAAGTCAATCCTCTCATCACTGACTCCATGAGGCTTTGCAAGGCAAATGGTGCGTTGCAGAGACCAAAGGGCACAACTGTGAACTGCCAAAACCCTTGGTCTGTCGAGAATGCGGTCTTTTACTGTCTCTCGGGTCTAGAGTCACCTGCCAGTAGCCCCACTTCAGGTCCCGGGTAGAGAACCACTGCAAAACAGCCAGCGTGTCCAGGGTGTCGTCAATCCGGGATAAAGGGAAACAGTCCATCCTAGTGACAGCGTTCAGCTTCCTGTAGTCCACGCAGAAGTGTAGCTAGCCGTTCTTCTTTGTCACCAGAACTACAGGGGAACACCAAGAGCTGTCAGACTCTTCAATCACTCCCATGGATCTCATGTCCTCCAGCAGATCCCCAAACGTCGCTTGCTTCGCCACCGGAACGCGTCTAGGAAGTTGCCCAATAGGCCGGGCATCTCCGGTGTCGATACGGTGGAGCACCCGGTCCTTGTGGCCGTAGTCGCTGTTACCTTGGCTCAAGACGCGGTGGTATCGTCTGAGCAGTTGTCGAACCTTCCTGAGCTGCTCTGCGGTCGGGTGGTCCGCCGCCCTCTTCAATAAGCCTTCCAGCCGGAGCCCCAGTGTTGCGTCAGCACCGGCTCCTGGGTCTTGTCGATTGATGTTACACTGACCACGGGCTTGCACGTCCCCAACTCCGTCACGGCCTGGACGTCGTTATCGGTGTTCGTTGGATTAAGCAGCCTCACCGGCACCTCCTTGCGACAGGGCAACAAAGACCTGGCTATACAGAGCCCGTGCACAGGTGTCTTCCGGTCCAGAATCATGTTCTTGGTCCGCTGACCTTCCAGTCGCGCCGTCACCACCACCTCGCTTCTCGTGGGGACTAACACGTCTTCCCTCAGGACGACCCTGCAGATTCCGAGGCGCTCTTCAGGTTGCCGGAGTATCACCTCAAGTCCATTGAGCCGCAGGACCTTCCTGCCGAAATCGACCGTTGCCTCATGGCTCCTGAGGGCATCCAGTCCCAATATCACCTCCACAGCCACCCTCGCGACGAGCACACATTGACGTACAGCACTCCGTTCCAAGGGCAACTTCAACAGAGCCTCCTTCTACACAGGCAAGGCGTCGCCCGATGCCGTCATAAGCTGGTATGGTCGGCTCGGTTTTCTTGACGGCAAACCCCTGGCTACGTCAGGTCTGATGACGGTCACGGCTGCCCCGGTGTCCACAAGCACGCAACACGGCCTCCCTTTCACCCAACCGTCCGCGATGAGGCTGTCATCCATACGCCGGCTGACGGCGCGCAGTGTCACTCGAGGGGATGGTGGTGATGGCGTCGACGTGCCCCTCGCTACGATGGCCCTTACTCGTTTTCCGGCTGCCCTCCCTGGTGTGGGCAGTCTCTTTCCAGGTGTCCCGGCTGTCCACACCCCCAACACACGCCACTTGGTCTTCGCCTGCGTCCCTCGGCTGACCTTCGGTCTCCAGAGTAGCGGATACTCCTTGTTCTCGACGTCGGAGTAGCCGTCACCTTGGCCGCCTCCATCCTTAATGCGGCCGTTAGCGCATCGTGGATGGTTTTTTAGTCACCGAGCATTAGGCGCTTACGTATCTCAACGTCTCGTACCCCGTCAACGAAGGTGTAGGCGGCTTCCCGGGATACGAACTCTGGCGGGAGGTCGACTAAGGCTTTGCTGGCCAGCTGCTCGATTGCCAGGGCGAACTCCTGCAGCGTCTCCCCTGCTTGCTGCGACCTTGACTTCAGTTGGCTGCGGTAGGCTGCGGCTAAGCGGTGGTTCCCGAAGCGGTTTTCCAGGGCCTCCCAGATGTCCTTGGACGCCGCCGCTGTTTGGACGTGTTCAGTACCTCTGCGGCCCGTCCCTGGAGCCTGGCTATTAGCTGTGCGGCCTCTTCCTCTGGTGATCACTTGTTGTGCTTGGCCACTGTGTCGAATTGGCGGCGAAAGACTTCGAACGTTGACGTGTCGTCGTACTTTGGCTGTTTGACTCGCACATGTTGTGTTGCATCCCGGCGCGTCGGCCTTTAAATCATTCAACCTCCTGCCGACAATGTCCTCCACCATGGCGTTCAGGGACTTGGTGTTGCTGTCGGCCTTTCCCTCTAGGTCATTAACGCGGTGCGCCAGGTCTTTGACGCGCTCGCCCAACTCCGTGACGTCTTCCTTCACGCCGGCCAACTGCTCTTTAAATTTAGCAGCCGGGGCCTCGTTCGCAGCCTTTATAAACCAACACAATCTCTTGTCACTTCTGCACACGTAAATAAACAAAAGAGTTAACTTTCAAATCACAGCTGCACGCGCACAATTATCAGTTCCGATTACGACTGTCCCCAAAGGCGATCCACTGCAGTTTTTATAGCTCTACTCATTGTCCTAGAAATTTGTGGAATGTTCTCTAACAATCAAGAAAGCGAACCTTCCAGTCATCTAGCTTTATCTGTTTTGGCAAGCTTTTTATCTCCATGCTGCACTATCTGTCCCTTTGTGCATGCCAGACACGCCAGTCGCAGCAATGGCTCACGACAATATTCTCCATTCTGGTTCTATTTTCCAAAAACTCTAATTCTATTAAGACTGCCTCTCCTGAAGCTGATCTAGGTAGTCATAGCATCTCTGTAGCAAATTGTTTATATGTGATCTGTTTTATTACTTGCTTTTGACATTCCCCATATTTCTACAGTATACACCATCTTTGGCTCTACCAGTGTTTCATTCATTTTCTCTAGCCATTTGCTTTACATACCAAGTTTCAGTTTGCATATTCTTATTCTGACCTTCCTGCTATGTACTTCCCATTCTCTGTTATTATTCATGCTAATCCTAGGTATTCAAATTCTTTCACAACTTCTATCTTTTGTCCCTTTAAGGGGAGGCATCTGTGAAAAATGCTGAACTCCAGAGTTTACATCAGAACTGCTTGAAATTGTGTCATTAGCTTTTTTAAAGGGAATCTACTTAAGCTTCCAAATTTCATCCTATATTATATATATTGCATTTTACAGTGTGATTTTAGTACGTTACATAAAACGTCCCAAATCATACAGCTTTTCTCTTAGAAACTTTAAATTTAAGATTCAGGTTTCTATGTGCATCAGTTATATAAGTTGCAATACCTTTAAAGTGTGTGTCGAGTAGTTCTGGAGAAAAAAATGTTTAAGTGAATATATTACATTTTCCTTAAATATTTTGCAATTTTGAGATTTAAAATTAAATAATAAATAAACTACTCAATTTACAACAAAAATACCAACTTTTATTAAACATTTACTTAGGCATACATATGAAATGTTTTATACAAATTCATTCAAAATTGCAGAATTTGGAGCATTTTGAAGATACAAAAATGTTGAAAAATTTAAAGCAGAGAAAAATAAATTTAAAGATTTAGATAGAATTATTAAATTATAGATAAGCCGTATTTATTACACATCAGCTTCATTTACGTACCTAAATTGAAGACATGTTTTGCAAACCACCGTTCGCATCATCAGCTCGTGAAACATCATGTTTGCGAAACATGTCCTCAATTTAGGTATGTAAGTGAAGCTGATGTGTAATAATTACGACTCATCTATAATTTAATAATTGTTTCGCAATTGTTTAATAATTGTGTTGTTCCAATACAGTTAAATTTTGATATTCAGATAGAAATTATAATATTTTTTACTTTCAAATCCCCATACGGCCCAACAGCTATTATATTACCTTCTTTCTCTTTAATTTTATTACCTTTGGTTCTTTTTTTATGATTTTTCTATCTACAACAGTTTTTACCAAAAAAATAACTGAATTTTTTGCTGGAATTTCTTTACATTAGGAAAAATGTTACATTCTTTACAATTCTTGTTATAAATGATTGAAACTTTGGATTATGGTTCCTTTAGATAATAATTAAAAAACTGTATATGCTCATTTGCCTATGTTAAATGGTTCTGGAGGAGAAAATTTAAGGAATATAATATAATTTTCTTGAATTTTTCTCAATTTTTTGTTTTCAATACCAATTATTATTAAGTTGTTTCACATACAGCCATAGTGAATACCAACACTTATCTAGGAATATACATATATGCAAAATTTAAAGAAATTCATGGAGTGAGTGAGTGTGTGGTGTATTAGGGCCTGTCGACAACAAGGTCATTTGGGCCCGAAGTCAATACTAAAACCTAAAAGCTATAAAAATTTAGCTGAAAAGGTAAAATATAATAAAACACTCAACTGTTAAAAGGACATTAAAAACGATCTAAAGATTAATAATTTAAAAACTCTCAAAGTAATAAATATAAAACACAAGTCAGACTTGTTTATTAAAACCGATTTTAAAAACAAACCGCAGTGCCTTATCCACGGCCACTGGGTAAGAAATTCATGGAAAACTTCAGCATCTGGAGTATTAGGAGTATTAAAAAATGCTAAAAATAGGGCACAATGAAAAATCTAGTTAAAAGCTCTAAATATAAACAAACATTTTTTTTCTGTTCTAGACCTTCTCGGGCTTCGAGCCAGGTAAGCAGATGTTGAGACATGGACGTTTCGGGAGTGTACATCTCTCCCATCTTCAGGATGTTGAATGACTTAGGGCTGGGGTGACCCATATATATATTCTGGTCGCCAAGAAAGTGACGTGGACCAATCAGCGAGCGGGCTCGCGTTGGTGAATATGACAACCTCTCAGAAAACACTGCTGCTCTGGTCGCTGCTCAGTAAGCCAGATCTGTGTTTCCTGAGTCTCTCTTTTTCGAGTTTTAATGCAGGATTCCATGCTGCACTAAAATGTAGCCCAGCATCTCGGTTAAGAGTGACTCTCTCTGCCGAGATAGCCAACGCCTCCTTAACTCTGCGCTCCCAGTAGCCACTGCATTTTGCCAAAATAGTGGTGAGACCAAAGTTAGCCCTATGGTCTTGCTGGAAGCAATGTTCCGCCAGCCCAGACTTTTCAGGTTGCAACAGTCTGATGCTTCTATCGTGTTCTTTGATCCTTGTAGCTATGGTCCTGCCGGTTTCTCCGATGTACGGCACTCCACATTCACATGGAATGCGGTACACCCCCGGAACGTTTAGTTGTAATTGTTCTTTGACCGGTCTCATAAAGTGTCTGATTTTTGCAGGCGGTTTGTGAATCTCAACATCTGCTTACCTGGCTCGAAGCCCGAGAACGTCTAGAACATATACGCCGCCAGGAAAGATTCAGCTCATATTTCAACATTTTTTTCTGTTTTAAAAGCCGCCTGCACTATCTGAAGACCACTCAGCTCATTTGTTATTGTTGTTGTTATCATCATCATCTTCATCATCTTCATCATCTTCATCATCTTCATCATCATCTTCATCATCATCATCATCTTCATCATCATCTTCATCATCATCATCATCATCATCATCATCATCATCTTCATCTTCATCTTCATCTTCATCTTCATCTTCATCTTCATCTTCATCTTCATCATCTTCATCTTCATCATCTTCATCTTCATCATCTTCATCTTCATCATCTTCATCTTCATCATCTTCATCTTCATCATCTTCATCTTCATCATCTTCATCTTCATCATCTTCATCTTCATCATCTTCATCTTCATCATCTTCATCTTCATCATCTTCATCTTCATCATCTTCATCTTCATCATCTTCATCTTCATCATCTTCATCTTCATCATCTTCATCTTCATCATCTTCATCTTCATCATCTTCATCTTCATCTTCATCATCTTCACCATCTTCACCATCTTCACCATCTTCACCATCTTCACCATCTTCACCATCTTCACCATCTTCACCATCTTCACCATCTTCACCATCTTCATCTTCATCTTCATCTTCATCTTCATCTTCATCTTCATCTTCATCTTCATCTTCATCTTCATCTTCATCTTCATCTTCATCTTCATCTTCATCTTCATCTTCATCTTCATCTTCATCTTCATCTTCATCTTCATCTTCATCTTCATCTTCATCTTCATCTTCATCTTCATCTTCATCTTCATCTTCATCTTCATCTTCATCTTCATCTTCATCTTCATCTTCATCTTCATCTTCATCTTCATCTTCATCTTCATCTTCATCTTCATCTTCATCTTCATCTTCATCTTCATCTTCATCTTCATCTTCATCATCATCATCATCATCATCATCATCATCATCATCATCATCATCATCATCATCATCATCATCATCATCATCATCATCATCATCATCATCATCATCTTCATCTTCATCTTCATCTTCATCTTCATCTTCATCTTCATCTTCATCTTCATCTTCATCTTCATCTTCATCTTCATCTTCATCTTCATCTTCATCTTCATCTTCATCTTCATCTTCATCTTCATCTTCATCTTCATCTTCATCTTCATCTTCATCTTCATCTTCATCTTCATCTTCATCTTCATCTTCATCTTCATCTTCATCTTCATCTTCATCTTCATCTTCATCTTCATCTTCATCTTCATCTTCATCTTCATCTTCATCTTCATCTTCATCTTCATCTTCATCTTCATCTTCATCTTCATCTTCATCTTCTTCTTCTTCTTCTTCTTCTTCTTCTTCTTCTTCTTCTTCTTCTTCTTCTTCTTCTTCTTCTTCTTCTTCTTCTTCTTCTTCTTCTTCTTCTTCTTCTTCTTCTTCTTCTTCTTCTTCTTCTTCTTCTTCTTCTTCTTCTTCTTCTTCTTCTTCTTCTTCTTCTTCTTCTTCTTCTTCTTCTTCTTCTTCTTCTTCTTCTTCTTCTTCTTCTTCTTCTTCTTCTTCTTCTTCTTCTTCTTCTTCTTCTTCTTCTTCTTCTTCTTCTTCTTCTTCTTCTTCTTCTTCTTCTTCTTCTTCTTCTTCTTCTTCTTCTTCTTCTTCTTCTTCTTCTTCTTCTTCTTCTTCTTCTTCTTCTTCTTCTTCTTCTTCTTCTTCTTCTTCTTCTTCTTCTTCTTCTTCTTCTTCTTCTTCTTCTTCTTCTTCTTCTTCTTCTTCTTCTTCTTCTTCTTCTTCTTCTTCTTCTTCTTCTTCTTCTTCTTCTTCTTCTTCTTCTTCTTCTTCTTCTTCTTCTTCTTCTTCTTCTTCTTCTTCTTCTTCTTCTTCTTCTTCTTCTTCTTCTTCTTCTTCTTCTTCTTCTTCTTCTTCTTCTTCTTCTTCTTCTTCTTCTTCTTCTTCTTCTTCTTCTTCTTCTTCTTCTTCTTCTTCTTCTTCTTCTTCTTCTTCTTCTTCTTCTTCTTCTTCTTCTTCTTCTTCTTCTTCTTCTTCTTCTTCTTCTTCTTCTTCTTCTTCTTCTTCTTCTTCTTCTTCTTCTTCTTCTTCTTCTTCTTCTTCTTCTTCTTCTTCTTCTTCTTCTTCTTCTTCTTCTTCTTCTTCTTCTTCTTCTTCTTCTTCTTCTTCTTCTTCTTCTTCTTCTTCTTCTTCTTCTTCTTCTTCTTCTTCTTCTTCTTCTTCTTCTTCTTCTTCCTCTTCTTCCTCTTCCTCTTCCTCTTCTTCTTCTTTTAATTTAGTCACTTTTAACTACTTTCTGGCAGATATATATGTGCTCAATGAACTCTGAGCACTTTGTTTTAGCTTTCACCTATCCCTAATATTACTAATTTTCTTGCTAACGGGACTTACTTTGGTTGCTGTGTATTTTCCCTTACCATTTAGTCTAGTTTATTATTATATTAAATTCATTAACAGCTGCAGTAACTGCAATTTCTTTCTTGATACAAAATCTTCTTTGTGACATTTACTCCATAT
The DNA here is from genome assembly GCA_030765055.1 of Mantis religiosa. NCBI lineage: Eukaryota > Metazoa > Arthropoda > Insecta > Mantodea > Mantidae > Mantis > Mantis religiosa. The sequence goes on along the minus strand of CM060950.1, from coordinate 149,602,472 downwards.
CACACTATGCAAACTTTCATTAGCAGTCTGTCTTTCTTCTTTGGTGCAACTTTCCAATAGAGTACTAATCTCTTTATTTTTGAGATAGAAATTGTAAGTACAATAGTTCATGCAATTCATACCCATTTGTCATACAAAACTTTTGCATAGACATATGACCCTTACCAATGCCTAGAAATGCATCAACCATTCTTCTTTTTACATCAAAAGGTGACCTACTAGAATCACTAGTAACTGTAGGGATATATGTTTTCACGTAACATTTACCTCAAGCAGAGCATTACTTAGTAGCCCACCTTGGTAGTGTAGATGGTAGCATATCTGCCTCACGCTCAAGAGGCCCTGATTTGAATCTCAGTTAGGGTGAGTTATCTGGGTAAGGTTTTTTCCCTTATTCTGAAAGACGAATGTCAGGTAACACTAAGCTCTATGGATCCTGGGCTCATTTGAACATCATTTTACCCATTTCATTCATCTTCTGATATGACTTAACGTTGGAGGATGTAAATTACAAAAAAAACATTACTTATGTTATGACTAACAAAGCTTAAAGTTTCATTACATTTTGCCTTTAAATAGCCAATGTTGATATACATATCGCTAACCTAACCTGATATGAAGCATATATAGTTGCAGCAAGAAAGCAATATAATGTTAAATCAGGCTTTGTTCCTGTTCTAAACAATACTTATCTTAATATAAGCTGCTATCCACGGCTCTCACTTGTCATTAAAACATATTTCACAATCACAAACACTTCATGTGAAATTTCACTTTCAAAAGTACGAACCAATATATAAAACCGGAAGCAGAAATTTTCAATAGCTTTCAGAAACATCCAGAAGAAGTCTCTGCACATTACCACAATCTATGGAATTAAACCGCATAGTTTAAACATGAGAATTCCATCAATTTCTTCGCAACATGCAAGCAAATGACCAAGCACACCTGCATTTAAATAATGACATAGCAGCTCTTTAAATGATGCTAGGGCATAACTGACGACAGATTCTGAAACTACAATGTTTAAACATAATTTTAAAGCAAAAAACGGAAAATGTCAGTTTTTGTCAGTTTTGATGAAATTTCACCAATGCCTCCCCTTAAATACCATTGCTCCTGTTTTTTTCATTTTAGGGCAGTTTTATATAAAAAGGCAGTAAAATATGCACAAACCATTATTTGATTATATTGGAGGGCACTATAGAGTGCACTTATTTGCTCTCACTTTTCATGATTGGTAAATATCCACAGTATTAATATAATTTTGATTAGAATTAGTACTCAATGCTCCATTTCTTACTAGTGTTTACCTAGAACGCGTTTCGTTAGGACCTTTCTTACATCATCAGCTGATGTTAACTCAGGAGATGTTAGGAAGGTCCTAATGAAACATGTTCTAGGTAAACACTAGCAATAAATGGAGCACTGAGTACTAGTTTGACTCACAGTTATATTAATTTTGTGCTTCATTGTATCATAGTCCTTACTTATTGGAATCCACAATATTTCCTACGTCCCCAACAAAACTACCAACAAGATGGCTCCATGGTAACATGTGAGGCTTGTATTCAGATCTACAGTTCAAATCCTACCAGGACTGTCCTCTGTTTTTGTCAGTCCTCAATCTGGCCTGGAACATTTCCTTCCATAAATTCCTTTCCAAACATAATTTTATTTCATATATCATCAATCTGGAACATTTATGAAGCCTTACGTAGTAAAAATGAGCATTAAATATTACTTAGACATTACTATTAAAGGGATTAATTTGGCTATTGTCATAAAATTCAAGATCTACTAATAATAGTTAACATAACTTCATAAAAAATTCAGAAAATATATATTTAAAAAATACTTTGAACAAATGAGTCAAAATACTGAACAAATTTTAGTATGTATTCATACATTAAAAATAATACTGTTCACCAAAATTGACCATAGTAATATATCAAATGAATGAAGCACATTGTCAAAGCCCAATAAAAGTTGAAAACATGATGTATTAAATATACACAGTGTTCAGTTTTATTCGTGATTTCCTGCCCTCCGATAGAGCAAGAATGATATCATAGCTGACTGGTGTCTATCTTGAAATCATAATGCCTTCTACGGAGAAGCAGTAATGTTTGCAGAACAGTAAGGAAATTACAGCGCTATGAGTGCAGTTGCGCTAATAACTAATACAACCATCTTCCCCTTTCACCCGTCTTTGGTAATCGTGATTAACATTCCAGTATGTACATATGTATAAGTAGCATGTTTCTACTCTAAAGGTTAGCACCATGGATATGAAGACAGAGCACCGTGTCTTCATGGTTGAATGCTGCTTTCATACCAGCATTAAATTTGGTGCGGCATATAAATATAATTTAAACCACTGCTTAGAGGAGTTTATGCAATGCTATCCAGCATTCAGATAAGTCACTCGAAGCATAATGTTGTCCGAAGTGCCCAGGTACCGTCAAATTGACATACTTTTGTTTGCAACATGTTTAATCAGTATATGGTATGAAGTTTTTGTCATTCTCATGCTTAGTTAAAATGTCTTTATTAATGTTGGTATCCTTATGTCTTTTAAAACCAATAGGTGCATCAAACATTTCCAAGATACAGGATCAGTTACTCGCAAAATGAGAGACACTGGATGCTATAAAGTGACTGGTACCAATCTAGAAATAATAAATATAATAAATAAATATTATAAATATATAATATAAATAATCTGTTTCTTTCCCACTTCCCTGGTGTGCCTCAAACTCAAGAGGTCGCAAGTTTGAATCTCGCCAAGGATGAGTTACCTGGATAAGACTTTTTCCAGGGTTTTCCCTTATCCTACAAAGATGAATGTCAGGTAACTGAGCTCTAGGGACCCCAGACTCATTTGAGTATCATATCACCCATTTTATTTATTCATTCATTTATTCATGCATCATTCGATATGACGTGCACTGTTGAAAGGACCAAAAAAAAAAAAAAAAAAAAAAACTGTTTCTTTACTAAAATGTTTTGAAACTAATACTGTTATTAATTTGGCATTCCTTTATTAAATTAAATTATATATCTTCACAGAGGAACACCAAATTGCAAGATATTGTTTGTATTTATCCGTCATATAAAAGTGTTCACATTCATTAAAACGTACTATAACAGTTATATCTACTCACCACGCGAAATTACACTCCTTTATATTACATAGACATGAACCACCCCTCACCTGCCGGTAGAGGGAGGCCTCACAGCTGCTGTCAGCACATCAAATATGATCTCAAGCCGCTAGGGGCTTGCTCCATTAGCAATGGTATTGATGACGTCAAATTTTGCGTGGTAAATCACAGATAAAAATGAACACTGTGTATACTAACATATGAAAACTCAAATTTCAGATTATATCATTAAAGTTCAGGTAGTAGTGTGAAATTTTGAATCTGTGTATATTATTAAACAACTAGAAAACTGCATCACTACTTTCTTAGCCTTTACCTCTGCCATTTCCCCTAACAGGAAATGAACAAATATTGTTATAATATAAATGAACAAATATTATATAGCAAATATGCATACTTAATAACTTTTCTTCTTAAATATTAATATAAATTTTGTAAAAATTGATGTATAACCATTGCTATTGTAGAATCTAACAATGTATGAAACTTATATGAAATCTGTAGACAGTAAAATAATAATAATAATAATAATAATAATAATAATAATAATAATAATAATAATAATAATAATAATAATAATAATAATAATAATAATAATAATAATAATAATAATAATAAATAAATAATAATAATAAATAATAATTAATAAATAATAAATAATAATAAAAAGAAGAAGAAGAAGAAGAAGAAGAAGAAGAAGAAGAAGAAGAAGAAGAAGAAGAAGAAGAAGAAGAAGAAGAAGAAGAAGAAGAAGAAGAAGAAGAAGAAGAAGAAGAAGAAGAAGAAGAAGAAGAAGAAGAAGAAGAAGAAGAAGAAGAAGAAGAAGAAGAAGAAGAAGAAGAAGAAGAAGAAGAAGAAGAAGAAGAAGAAGAAGAAGAAGAAGAAGAAGAAGAAGAAGAAGAAGAAGAAGAAGAAGAAGAAGAAGAAGAAGAAGAAGAAGAAGAAGAAGAAGAAGAAGAAGAAGAAGAAGAAGAAGAAGAAGAAGAAGAAGAAGAAGAAGAAGAAGAAGAAGAAGAAGAAGAAGAAGAAGAAGAAGAAGAAGAAGAAGAAGAAGAAGAAGAAGAAGAAGAAGAAGAAGAAGAAGAAGAAGAAGAAGAAGAAGAAGAAGAAGAAGAAGAAGAAGAAGAAGAAGAAGAAGAAGAAGAAGAAGAAGAAGAAGAAGAAGAAGAAGAAGAAGAAGAAGAAGAAGAAGAAGAAGAAGAAGAAGAAGAAGAAGAAGAAGAAGAAGAAGAAGAAGAAGAAGAAGAAGAAGAAGAAGAAGAAGAAGAAGAAGAAGAAGAAGAAGAAGAAGAAGAAGAAGAAGAAGAAGAAGAAGAAGAAGAAGAAGAAGAAGAAGAAGAAGAAGAAGAAGAAGAAGAAGAAGAAGAAGAAGAAGAAGAAGAAGAAGAAGAAGAAGAAGAAGAAGAAGAAGAAGAAGAAGAAGAAGAAGAAGAAGAAGAAGAAGAAGAAGAAGAAGAAGAAGAAGAAGAAGAAGAAGAAGAAGAAGAAGAAGAAGAAGAAGAAGAAGAAGAAGAAGAAGAAGAAGAAGAAGTTGATTTTTACTAACCTGGAATGTGAATAAGATCTCTGAGCAGTTGAAAGAGTGTATCAAGTGTGTGAGGTTGAAATCTTCGAGGACATGTTATAGTTGCACTAGCAAGTCCCTCAAGTAGCATATACCACACTCCAAGTACACCACTTGAGCGGTCCATGCCATCCAAAGTTGAAACATCATTTGATGATGGCCACAGCACTCGATACATAATATCTGTGTTTCCAGCATCTTCTTCCTCATTGAAATGTGTTACTTCTATATTAGACAGAGTTGCATCCACTAACTGTGGATTATTATTAAGTTGAATCCTGAAATACACAATTATATACTTCAAACGGCAAATGTTTGTTTTACAACAAAATCAAATTTAACACTAGAAGATTCAAAACAAAACTCACAAAACAATGAGTTCTCTGTTACACTTCCTATATATTTACAAAGGGGATTATTGTCTGTGGGGCAGGGCTATGTGGTAAGAGGTAAAAGACTTTTGTTTCGTAAAACCAGTACAAGTGCACACGCTTACTCCCTTACATCTGTTATTTTATAAGTTTTGTATGAACACCACAACAATACATTATGAACACTACTACTGTCTCAAATTATTTTTTCAATATCAATCCATGTAAATATAATTTATTGTAATCTATTATTCAACTTATATATTACTGCACCTTGACTTTCTGATTTGAAACTTAAACATAAGTAAAACACAGCTGAAAGCATTTGAACAATCTCTTGACTTGGTAACTTTGTTGCCATACTTGAATAGGAAGCATTTGCTTTTTACTATGTTTCTATTTTCTTCATTTAATGTTTGTGTGGCAATTTGGATGTCAGCAATATAGTCTATTTGTTTTTATTATGTTTAAGCTCCAAAATAGAAGAACAGATTAAAAATGAAATTAAAATTAATGTTAACAACCACATCATGAAAGCCCTTAAAAAGGAACCAATTATTTACACTAAAGCACACAAGGGGAATAAACTACTAATTCTGGAAAAAGCAGATTACACAAAGAGGATGAAGACCTATTAGAAGACAATAATTACCAAACAGTAGAAGCCAACCCCTTAAAGTACTGTACTGAATCCACAAATAAAAGTTTAAAAGAGAGTAAAATAGTCAACAAAAAGACAACAGATGCTAGTTGGAGAGAAGTTGAGGATGGAACTGATGGCTTCCGAAACTAGTCGCTTAATAATATAAAAATGTGAGTGAGTCAGTGTCAATAAACTGACTACTGAATAAAATTCTTGTGACTCCAGAATAGAAGGTTGAATAGCAGGAAGACCAAAGATAAGATGGGCAGATAGCTTCCAAAAGATAGTAGGGAAACAGTGGTCAACACAAATTAAGAACAGAGCTACATGGAGGACAATGAATGAAGTAGCTACCCAGGTGCTATAAACCAGTGTTTCTCAAAGTGTGGTCGGCAGGCAGGGGGTCCATGAAGGGGTCCCTTAAGTCAAGTTATAATGTTGAATTAAAACTAAAGAAAACGTAGAATTGTATTTACTGAGTCACTTATGTGCTCGGTGCCGAACTATATATGTTTTACTTAAAATTTTTTATGCACGTATGTCGTAATGTAACATAGCTGAGAGGTGCAATCAATGCAACAGTTGGGAACGTGTAGTGCAGAGTTATTAGCAGCGACGCAACTGTACTGAGCGTGAGCGGTTAGCTGCGGAGCAGGTGAAGTCAGCCAAGCCTGTGCATGCAGGTCTGAGTCAGTGCTGTCACTGGCACCGGCTACACGTACGCATGCACAAAAAAAAAAAAAAAAAAAAACCAGTTGTTCTCGCTGCGTTGAAGCCACTGATGATAGTGTTTGATTGTCGTAACAGTTTGTAATTGCGAATAAATTCTCATGATTCATATCATTCAACATGAATGCTTGGTTAAAGACTGGATCAATTAAACATAAGCCTACAATAACTGGCGATCAAGAGGCAAGTTGTAGTAGTAAGGCTACTAGTTTAACTAGTTGCTGTTGTGCCGATCTGCGAAAAGTAAAACGGCAAAAATAAAACAAAGAATATTTAAGTTTCAGATTTGTTTGAGCTGGAACTGAAGACGAACAAAAACCTCAATGTGTTTTGTGTTATGATGTACTGTCCAATGATGCTAAGCTGCGAAGACATTTAGAGACGAAACATCCGGATTGCATTGGTAAGACACTTGATTATTTTAAAATAAAAAGTGAAGAGGTGAAAATGAGTAAATCTAAAATAGAAAAAATTTCTACTGGAACCAGTAGTGAAAAAGCAACACTAGCTTCCTATGAAGTAGCGCTACTCATTGCTAAAAGTGGCAAGCCTTATAACATTGCACAGGAATTAATATTGCCAGAAGATAAAAAGATGTGTAGCATAATGATTGGTGACTCAGCAGCTAAAGAGCTCAACACAGTCCCACTATCAAATTATTCACCTAAATGTAGAATCGTTGATATCTCTCAAAATGTCCTGGACCAGCTAATTATGAGGTTAAAGTCAACAACAATGTATGCTTTACAACTTGACGAAAATACTGATTTCACTGACAAGTCTCATTTGTTAGCCTTTGTATGCTATGAAAATGAGAAAGAGCTTGTTGTTTTGTAAGGAAGCCTTGCATAACACTGCACTTAATGGATTTATTTCAGAACAAGGTCTTGAGTGGAAAGTTTGTGTAGGCGTAAGCACCAACAGAGCCGCAACGATGTCTGGACACAACACTGGATTGAAAGGTCGATTTCAAGCTTTCAACCCTGGGATTAAGTAGACTCATTCCTGGATACATAGAGAGGCACTGACTGCAAAAAAGATTCTGACAGATTTGAAGAAAAGATTAGAAGAGTTGGTTAAATTGTGAACTACATTAAACCGTGTTTTCTTAACTCACGGATATTCAAGAAACTATGTGAAGAAATGGGAAGCAGACATAAACAACTGTTCTTGCACACAGACGTTCGCTGGCTTTCTTATGGAAATGTTCTTCTGCGATTTTTTGAATTACGTAATGAAGTGAGGTTTTTTTTTGAAGACAGCAAGTACGAAAAGTTTCCCCTTAGGGAACAACTGTGTGACTTTGAATGGCTGTGCAAAGTGGCATATCTAGCTAGTATCTTTTCACACTTATATGAACTAAACCGAAAATTGCAAGGACCAAAACCAGATGTTTTCACGGTTCATGAGAAAATTGAAGCAATGATACGAAAACTTCAAGTGTGGAACGGTCATGTAGAAAAGAAATCCTTAGGCTCCTTTCCTTTCCTTTCCTATTTTGGAATAAACTTTGCCTAAAAGTATTGAAAAAGCCATAGTCAAACACCTGAATGGCCTATCAAAAACTTTGAGGAAGTACTTTATAGCACCGGCAGATGATCAGAATGAGTGGATAAAGTATCCTTTCCAGAAAAAAGACATAGGCAGCATTGATAGTCTTTTGGAAAAAGAACAGGACCAACCAATGGTTATTTAACAGCTAAGGATGGAAGGTTGTATACCAGGAAAATAAAATTGCAAAATTTTGGTTTCTGGCACAGAGTGAATTTAATGAACTTGCTACCAAAGCACTTAAGTATATTGTGCCCTTCCCAGCCACCTATCTGTGCGAGCAAACATTTTCAGTATTGTGCAACATCAAGCCATTGAAGAGAAATAGACTTGCCAATGTAGATACTGACTTAAGAGTAAAAAATCACCAACATTAAGCTCAGCTTAACTGAGCTTATTTAATAATAATAAAAAAAAGTTGTATTATTTACATTAATACATTCTACTGAACAAAATTTCCAGCTTTTTCCACATACTGATTTTTAGTAACCCAATATTAACTTTGTTGAAATGGTCAAATGGTGGATTCAGAACATTATGAATAACTGTTTTTTATGTATAAAAATGGTTTCTTTACATGGAAAATAAATTCATTTTATAACATGTTGTGCCATGGCACTGAACTTTTCAGGTTGACTCTATCTATATAGTCGCAAACCCGTTATCGCAATAGCGCGGCTTCTGCACACAAAGGAACTGATAAAGATAGCACAGAGATAAAGGTCTGCCGAAACAAATACAGTGAGATAAATGGAACATTCTAGTGACAACTTGATTGACAGAGAACATTCGGTTTCTTGTTTGTTTTAGAACAGTCTAGAATTATCAATGGAAGTAATATATAAGAGATCGTGACACCTCAGCGAGTAGTTGTAAACATAGTCGTAATGAGAGAATGGTAATTGGAACTGGTGTGGTTTTGGAAGTGAACTCTTTGTTGTGGTCAATTACCTTGGAAAAGTGTATTTGTGTGTTACGTAATTCTGCTGGTGTACAAAGTGTATTTCTACGCAAATAAAGAACATTTTGAATTTATGCAGCTTGGACTTTTAATTCTACGAACCCACAGTCAAAACTAGTGTCAGGAGTGAGACATACCACTATGGAGGCTGCATTGGAACAGATTTTAGCGGAACTGAAAGAAATGAAGACGGCTAACGACAACCTCACCGAAAAAATGGAAGAAATGAAGGCCGAATTAACAACGAAGACGGAGACGGCAAATAGCAACCTGGCCGCAAAGTTAGAGACGACAAATCACAATCGGATCGCAAAGATGGCCGAACTGACCACGGACATGAGTGCAGCGAACGACAGCCTGGCCAAGGAAATGAAGGCAGAAATATCTGAAATGAAGGCTGCGAAAGAGGCCCTCGCCGAAAAATTTGAAGAGCAGTTGACCGGCGTGAGGGATGACGTCGCGGAGCTGGGCAAGCGAATTGGTCAAGTGGACGAGCGCAGTAACGACCTAGAGGGAAAGGCCGACAATAACACCAAATCCCTCGAAGATCTGGCCAGCCGCGTTGACAACCTAGAGGGAAAGACCGATACCAACACTAAGTCCCTGAACGCCATGGTGGAGGACATCGTCCGCAGAAGGATGAAGGATTTAAAGGTCGACGCGCCGGGACGCGACACATCTGCGCGCGTCAAACCGCCGAAGTACGACGACACGTCAACGTTCAAAATGTCTTCCGCCGCCAATTCAACACAGTGGCCAAGCACAAAAGTGGTCACCAGAGGAAGAGGCCGCACAGCTAATAGCCAGCCTCCAGGGACGGGCCGCAAAAGTCCTGAAAGCGGTCCAGACAGCGGCGGCGCCCAAGGACATCAGGGAGATCCTGGAGAACCACTTCGGAAACCACCGCTTAGCCGCAGCGTACCGCAGCCAGCTGAAGTCACGGTCGCAGCAGCCAGGGGAGACGCTGCAGGAGTTTGCCCTGGCAATCGAACAGCTGGCCAGTAAACCTTAGTCGACCTCCCACCCCGAGTTCGTATCCCGAGAGGCTGCCTACACATTCGTTGACGGGGTACGAGACACCGAGATAAGTCAACGCCTAATGCTCGGTGACTACAAAACCATCCACAAGGCGCTAACGGCAGCACTGAGGATGGAGGCGGCCAAAGCGACGGCTATCCCGACGTCGAGAACAAGGAGTATCCGCTACACTGGAGACCGAAGGCCAACCGAGGGACGCCGGCGAAGACCTAGTGGCGTGTGTTGGGCGTATGGAGAGCCGGGACACCTGGAGTGAGATTGCCCACACCAGGGAGAGTAGCCGGAAAATGAGTAAAGGCCGTCGTGGCGAGGGGCACGTCGGCACCATCACCACCATCCCTTCGAGTGACACTTCGTCAGCCGGCGTATGGATAACAGCCTCATCACGGACGGTTGGGTGAGAGGGAAGCCGTGCCGCGTACTGATGGACACCGGGGCAGCCGTGACCATCATCAGACCTCACGTGGCCAAGGGTTTGCCGTCGAGAAAGCCGAGCCGACCATACCAGCTTATGACAGCATCGGGCGACACCTTGTCTGTGGAGAAGGAGGCTCTGCTGAAGTTGATCTTGGGGCGGAGTGCCTTACGTCAGTGGGTGTTCGTCGCGAAAGTGGCTCAAGAGATGATACTAGGACTGGATGCTCTCAGGAGCCACGAGGCGACGGTCGAACTCAGCAAGAAGGTCTTGCGGCTCAATGGAGAAGAGGTGATACTCTGGCAACCCAAAGAACGCCTGGGAATTTGCAAAGTCATCCTGAAGGAAGATGTGGTTGTCCCCGCCAGAAGCGAAGTGGTGGTGACGGCGCGACTGGACGGCCAGCGAACGAAAAACATGATGCTGGACCAGAAGACGCCTGTGCACGGACTCTGTGTAGCCCGGACATTGCTGCCGTGCCGAGAGGAGGTGCCAGTGAGGCTGCTCAACCTGACAGGCACCGATAACGACATCCAGGCCGGGACGGAGTTGAGAACGTGCAAGCCCGTGGTCAGCGTGACAGCAATCGACAAGAAACAGGAGCCGGTGCCGACGCAACACCTGGGGCCCCGGCTGCAAGGCTTATTGGAGAGGGCGCCCGATCACCTGACCGCAGAACAGCTCGAGAAGGTTCAACAACTGCTGAGACGATACCAGTGCGTCTTCAGCCAAGGCGACAGCGACTACGGCCGCACGAACGGAAGTTTTTTTTTTAATTTACGTCCTTTAACTTTTTAAGTCATATCGGACGATGAATGGAATGAGTGGAATGATGCTCAAATGGGCCCAGGGTCCATGGAGCTTAGAATTACCCGACATTAGTCTTTTAGGATAAGAGAAAACCCCGGAAAAACCATATCCAGGTAACTCACCCTGACCGACATTCGAACTCGGGACCCCTTGAACGGACCTTGTGCTCCACCGCATCGACACCGGAGACACCCGGCCTATTCAACAACCACCTAGACGCGTTCCGCTGGCAAAGCAAATGGCGGAACGGGACCTGCTGGAGAACATGAGATCCAGGGGAGTGATCGAACAGCCTGACAGTCCTTGGTGTTCCCCTGTAGTCTTGCTGAGGAAGAATAACGACGAGCTACGCTTCTGCGTGGACTACAGGAAGCTGAATGCTGTCACCAGAAAGGATTGCTTCCCCTTACCCCGGATTGAGGACACTCTGGACACGCTTGGTGGTGCACAGTGGTTCTCGACCCTGGACCTGAAGTCGGGTTACTGGCAGGTAGCTCTGGACCCAAGAGACAAGGAGAAGACAGCATTCTCGACAGGCCAAGGCCTTTGGCAGTTCACAGTTAGACCCTTTTGCCTCTATAACGTGCCAGCTACCTTCCAACGCCTCATGGAATCAGTGATGAGAGGACTGACTTATGACGTCTGCCTGCTATACGTGGATGACATCTACATCGCCGGCAAGACATTCGAGAACCATCTGGAAAACATCAACAAGGTGCTACAGAGTCTGCAGGTGACCAACCTGAAGCTAAACGTGAAGAACGCCACATACAAGTCATACTGGGCTCAATGGGACTCATTGAAGATCAGAGAGGGCGTACTGTTCCGGGTATGGGAATCACCCGATGGGAAGACGCAGAGAGTTGGTACTTCCCCGGAGTAAGATCCCGGAGGTTTTAGAGGAAGTGCACGCCGGTACTTCAGGAGAACACCTGGGAACAAATCGGACGATCGACAAACTCCGACAGCACTACTACTGTGCCACCTGTTTAGATATTTGTATCATGTGAGTTGACACATCAAAATGTTTTATTTTCTTGTAAGACCGGCTGCCAAAAATTGTCAGTATTTGTATTTTGAGAGTTTTGTCATCAGTTTCATGGAAAAAAATATTAGTTTCTGTATTATTTCAGAATGATGTCAATTTTCATTTGCAGTGGAGCCTGCAATATGAAATACTTTATCCTTCATCACCTGCGATATTTTCTGAAACTTATCCCGGGGATAGCGTTTTTGCGACAATTTTTTTTTATACGCGTTCCTCCTATTGCCACTAAACTATCATTCAGTTTTCTTGCTGCGTCTTTTGTGTCCATACTTACTACATCACTGGAGGATAAGGAAATACTATCACTATCTGTATTTTCACATTCTTCTAGTACTACACTTTCTTATTATACTTTCAGTATCACTTGGTACACATAACTCAGTTGTACTTTATTGCTTTAGAAGTTTTGAAATTTTTTTGCGACAATTGTCACACCCTTTCAAATTGCGAGATAGGTTTACGCCTTCCAGTTTGAGTTTAATGAGCATTGCTGAGGTTACAGGCCTTAACTTTCTATGTGCTACTCTTTGGTTAACTAGTTTGAATGGATTAAAACAGTAACAATAACTCCTTTGAACCAAATCTGACATGATGAACAACAACTTCCACACTTCAGAACTTACACGAAATGTCAGTTGACAACATACTGAGGCATCAACTTATTATTATGCATCTGTACGATAAACAGTGGAAGTAAAATGATAGCTCACCCACGCGTTCACAGCTCGATCCATGTGAATCACCTCACGTGCCACCAGTTAAGTATTTATAACACCGCTTTTTACTTCAATCCCATTCTGAAGCCAATGAAACTCGATGCACAATATTTCAAAGATTATAATGATATTCTTTTCCGTTTTTATACAGTAAAAAGTTGCTAATTAAAACACATTTTGAAAAACTTACCCCCTAAATGGCGCCCATTCTTTGTTTTCACCGAACCTAAAAAAATAGCATATTGTCACCCAGGCACGGCAACTGATGGCTGAGTGAGGGCCAAGAAGCATTCGCACACGCCTACCCATTTATCTTGTAGTGCCAACTGAAGGGATCGCAGGCCTCTGTGCCGTCTCTTTCCCCTCCTCCTGAGTTCTCGAACATAAAGGATATTTCATCTAACCCGGTACCTTCTAGATATGTCAGTTGGTCTTATATAAGCGACGTGCCGGGCCAGAGAAGAGTTCAGTTCAGTTCTTGTCGAGCAGCCGTGAGGAGCGCCCCGTGAGGGAACGGACTGTGTACGTGCATCGGAGGAGTGTATGTAACTGCGTGCAGTGGACCTGTGACAGACGAACTGGTGAATTGTAATTGTGTGCATTACGTAATTCTGTGTAATCGGCAAGTGTTCCGATTGTAATTCGGTGGAAATAAAGAACATTTTCGAGTGGTGCAATTGGACTTTTAATTTCACGAACCCACAAAGTCACAACTGGCGTCAGGAAGTGGGATAACGGCCATGGAATCGGCACTGGAAAAGATTTTACACAAAATGGAAGAAATGAAGGCGGCCAACGACAACCTTACCGCCGAGTTGAAGGAAATGAAGACGCCAAATGAAAACCTCGCCGCAAAAACAGAAACGGCAAATAACAACCTGGCCGCCGAGTTGAAACAAATGAAGACGGCCAACGACAACATCACCGAGAAGATGGAAGAAATAAAGACCGAATTGACCACAGAAATGAGGGCAGCGAACGACAGTCTGGCCACGGAAATGAAGATGGCGAACGAGGTCCTCGCCGCCACATTTGAGGGACAGTTGGCCGGCGTGAGGGATGACGTCGCGAAGCTGGGCAAGCGGATGGGTCAAGTAGATGAGCGCCTTAATGATTTAGAGCCAAGTCCCTGAACGCCATGGTGTGAAGACGCCGAAGACCTTGCGAACCGCGTAAACAACCTGGAGGGAACGGCCGACAGCAGCGTCAAGTCCCTGAACGCCATGGTGGAGGACGTCCTCGGCAGGAGGCTGAAGGATTTGAAGGCCGACGCGCCGGGACGCGACACAACATCTGCGCGCGTCAAACCTCCCAAGTACGACGGCACGTCAACTTTCGAGGTCTTCCGCCGCCAATTCGACACAGTGGCCAAACACAACAAATGGCCAACAGAGGAGGATACACAGTTGACAGCCAGCATCCAGGGACGGGCCGCGGAAGTCCTGAACGCGGTGCAGACAACGGCGGCGCCCAAAGACATCTGGGAGGTCCTGGAGAACCGTTTAGGAAACCACCGCTTAGCCGCAGCGTACCGCAGCCAGCTAAAGGAAAGGTCACAGCAGCCAGGGGAGACGCTGCAGGAGTTCGCCCTCGCAGTCGAACAACTGGCTAGCAAGGCCCTAGTCGACCTCCCACCGGAGTTCGTATCCCGGGAAGCTGCCTATACATTCGTTGACGGGGTACGAGACACGGAGATTCGTCAGCGCCTAATGCTCGGCGATTATAAAACCATCCACGAGACGCTAACGGCAGCATTAAGGATGGAGGCGGCCAAGGTAACGGCTATCCCGACGTCGAGAACGAGGGGTGTCCGCTACACCAGAGACAGAAGACCAGCCGAGGGACGCCGGCGAACACATAGTGGCCTGTGTTAGGGGTGTGGACAGCCCGGACACCTGGAGAGAGACTGCCCACACCAGGAAGAGCAGCCGGAAAACGAGTAAGGGCCGTCGTGGAGAGGGGAACGTCGGCGCCATCACCACCATCCCCTCGAGTGACACTGCGCGCCGTCAGCCGGCGTATGGATGACTGCCTCATCGCGGACGGTTGGGTGAGAGGGAAGCCGTGCCGCGTGCTGGTGGACATCGGGGCAGCCGTGACCATCATCAGACCTGACGTGGCGAAGGGTTTGTTGACAAGGAAGCCGAGCCGACCATACCAGCTTGTCACGGCATCGGGCGACGCCTTGCCTGTGGAGAAGGAGGCCCTGCTGGAGCTGACCTTGGGACGGAGTGCCGTGCGTCTGTGGGTGTTTGTCGCGAAGGTGGCCGAGGAGGTGATTCTGGGACTGGATGCCCTCAGGAGCCACGAGACGACGGTCGACGTCGGCAGGAAGGTCCTGCGGCTCAACGGAGAAGAGCTGATACTCCGTCAACCCGAAGAGCGCCTTGGAATCTGCAGGGTCATCTTGAACGAGAACGTGGTTGTCCCCGCGAGGAGCGAGGTGGTGGTGACGGCGCGACTGTAAGGACAGAGAACCAGGAACATGATGCTGGACCAGAAGACGCCTGTACACGGACTATGTGTAGCTAGGGCATTGTTGCCGTGCCGAGAGGAGGTACCAGTGAGACTGCTAAATCCAACGAACCACGATCACGACGTCCAGGCCGGGACGGAGTTGGGAACGTGCGAGCCCGTGGTAAGCGTAACAGCAATCGACAAGACACAGGAGCCGATGCCGACGCAACACCTGAGGCCCCGGCTAGAAGGCTTACTGGAGAGGGCGGACGACCACCTGACCGCAGAACAGCTGGAGAAAGTTCGACAACTGCTGAGACGATACCAGCGAGTCTTCAGCCAAGGTGATAGTGACTACGGCCGCACGGACAAAGTGCTTCACCGCATCGACACCGAAAACGCCCGGGCTATTCGGCAACCACCTAGATGCGTTCCGCTAGCGAAGCAAGGGGCGGTACGAGACATGCTGGAGGACATGAGATCCAGGGGAGTGATTGAAGAGTCTGGCAGCCCTTGGTGTTCCCCTGTAGTCTTTATGACGAAGAAGAACGGCGAGCTACGCTTCTGCGTGGACTACAGGAAGCTGAACGCTGTCACCCGGAAGGGCTGTTTCTCCTTACCCCAGATTGACGACACCCTGCACACGCTAGCTGGTGCACAGTGGTTCTCGACCCTGGACCTGAAGTCGGGCTACTGGAAGGTAGCTCTAGACCCGAGAGACAAGAAGACCGCATTCTCGACAGGCCAAGGGTTCTGGCAGTTCACAGTTATGCCCTTTGGCCTCTGCAACGCACCAGCTACCTTCCAACCCCTCATGGAGTCAGTGATGAGAGGACTGATTTACGACGCCTGCTTGCTATACCTGGACGACATCATCGTCGGGAAGACTTTTGAAGACCAT
Organism: Mantis religiosa; assembly: GCA_030765055.1. NCBI lineage: Eukaryota > Metazoa > Arthropoda > Insecta > Mantodea > Mantidae > Mantis > Mantis religiosa. Next base: position 149,586,101 of record CM060950.1, on the reverse strand, counting down.
CTCCAGAATCTGAATAAGGTGCTACAGAGATTGCAGGCGACCAACTTGAAGCTGAACACGAAAAAGTGCCAGCTCTTCCGCAAGGAAGTGAACTACTTGGGCCACATAGTCTCAGCAACTGGCGTGGCCACAGACCCGGAGAGGACACAGGCTGTGAGAGATTGGCCTCGCCCAAAGGATAGGAAAGAGTTGCGCAGTTTCCTGGGGCTGTGCAGTTATTACCGACGCTTTATAAAGGGTTCTCCAACATCGCCAAACCCCTCACCCGCCTGACAGAGGAACACCGGCCTTATGTTTGGACGGAGGATGCCGAAGACGCTTTCCAGCACCTGAAGAAGACCCTGTAATGTGCTCCAATTTTAGGTGTCCCACAACCGGGTGGCGCCTTCATTGTGGACACCGACGCCAGTGACCATTGCAATGGAGGTGTCCTATTGCAGATCCAGGACGTCCATGAGCGGGTGATAGCCTACTACAGCAAGACGCTATCCAATGCAGAGAAGAACTACTGCGTCACCCGGCGAGAGTTACTGGCAGTAGTAAAGACCTTGGAGCACTTCCACAAGTACCTGTACGGTCAGCCATTCCACCTGAGGACTGACCATTCCGCCCTAACCTGGCTATTGAGCTTTAGGAACCTGGAAGGCCAGACAGCACGTTGGGTCCAGAGGATGCAGGAGTACGACTTCACCTCGGAACATCGTAGAGGGTAGAGTCACGGCAACGCTGACGCTATGTCCCGAAGACCCTGTCCAGAAGAGTGCGGCCAGTGCACAAGAGTGGAAGAGAAGGAGCCTGCCGCAGCAGTCCGAGTGGTCACGGCAGTGCCTGCGGACGGCTGGGATAGTGCAGGCCTGAAGAGGGAGCAGCTGGCGGACGCAGAGTTGGGGCCACTCTTGAGGGAAGTGTAGGCAGGGATAAGACCAACTTGGGAGGACATCGCACCAAGGAGCGCCACCTACAAGTCGTACTGGGCCCAAAGGGACTCGTTGAAGACCAGAGAGGGCGTGCTGTTCCGGGTATTGGAGTCACCCGTTGGGAAGACGCAGAGAGAACAGTTGGGACTTCCCCGGAGTAAGGTCCCGGAAGTCTTGGAGGAAGTGCACGCCGGTACTTCAGGAGGACACCTGGGAGCGAACCGAACGTTTGAAAAACTACCGCAGCGCTACTACTGGCTGAGGCTCCGAGCAGACGCTGAGAGATGGTGCCGTCAGTGTCACGTGTGCGCGGCGAGTTGCGGCCCCCAGACTAGGAGCCGGGGTCGCATGCAGTAGTACAACGTCGGAGCGCCATTCGAACGGATCGCCGTCAACATAGCTGGACCATTTCCGATGTCCGACCGAGGCAACAAGTACCTGATGGTGGTCGTGGACTACTTCACCAAGTGGCCGGAGGTGTATGCCATCCCGAACCAAGAGGCAAGGACAATCACAGACTGCCTCGTGGAGCAAGTGTTCTGTCGATTTGGGATACCGTTAGAGCTACACAGTGACCAAGGCACCAATTTTGAGTCCAACCTGATGAAGGTAGCACTAATAAGACTTGGGGTTAACAAGACCCGCACAACACCTCTACATCCCCAGTCGGATGGCATGGTGGAAAGGTACATCAAGACCTTAGAGGAACATCTGAGGAAGGTCGTGGCCAGCCATCAGCGAGACTGGGACGTCAAGGTGCCACTGTTCTTGCTGGCCTACCGCTCGTCTACACACGACACAACTGGGATGACGCCAGCCAGCTTAATGTTCGGCCGAGAGTTATGCCTCCCCTGTGGCCTGGCTTTTGGAAGCTCTCCGGAAGCGAAACAGCCAGCGACCGAGTATGTGGAGAAATTGGTGGACCATCTCCACGACATGCACGAGATGGCTCGCCAGAACATCCAGAAGGTGAGCGACCACATGAAGACCCGATACGATAGGCAAGCCAACAGCCAAGGGTTCCAGCAAGGTGACCTGGTCTGGTTGTACCGCCCTACCTGGACCAAGGGACGCTGCCTGAAGCTTCAGCAGCGGACCGTACCGGCAAGGACCGTACCGGGTGGTGAAGAGGTTTAACGACGTGGTTTACCGCATCCAGAAGGTGCCTCGAGGAAAGATGTTGGTGGTACACCTGCATCGCCTGGCCCGCTACGATGGTGCTGTTCGGGACGATCAGCTTTGAGGACCGAGCAGTGTCACCCAGGCACGGCCAACTGACGGGTGAGTGAGGGCCGAGAAGCATTCGGACACGTCCTACCCATTTATCTTGTAGCGCCAACTGAAGGGATCGTAGGCCACTGTGCTGTCTCTTTCCCCTCCCCCTGAGTTCTCGAACATCCAGGATATTTCATCTAACCCGGAACCTTCTAGATATGTCAGTTGGTCTTATATAAGCGATGTGCCGGGCCGGAGAAGAGTTCAGTTCAGTTCTTGTCGAGCAGCCGTGAGGAGCGCCCCATGAGCGAACGGACTGTGTACGTGCATCGGAGGAGTGTACATAACTGCGTGCAGTGGACCTGTGACAGAAGAACTGGTGAATTGCATTACGTAATTCTGTGTAATCGGCAACTGTTCCGATTGTAATTCGGTGGAAATAAAGAACATTTTTGAGTGGTGCAATTGGACTTTTAATTTCACGAACCCACAAAGTCAGAATATTAAACTGCAGTATTTGTACTTCATAATGTCTCAAACACTAACATTTCATTATTCATATGATCTTTATTATAATGATTTTCACAGAATACAGCAGGCGAATATACGGAAAATATAATATTCAATAAACCTTTAAATAATCGTGCCACAATAAAAACAAAATAGGCGGGTTATTTAATCTCTTCTAGGTGTTACGTAAAAAAAAAATTGGAGAAAATATAAAAAGGTCATGTCTCAGAAGGGTTCATTTTGACATGGAATGATTCAATAGCACCATTGCAACAAACACATTTCTAGTCAAGGAGTACTCTGAGAACAAAGAGCATAATGTAAAATACTGTCATAGTAATACAATATATACAACCCTTGCTTTGGCTTGTATTTTATTGATGTTTAATATCTCAATTGCTAGAAAGGAAGATCAAGCAATTTAAATTAAAGATTTATACCCAACTATATCTGCCAAAATTTCCAAAAACCCACCTAGAAGATTCTTTAGACCTAGAAAAACTGGGAAAAAGAATACATAGGGTCATCCTAATAAGATTAGTCTTCCATATGTTTCTTGTATATACTCAAATCATAGTGCTTATTAAATATAAAATTTGTCAACTCAACTGTATTATAAGTAATTCTTTTTTCTAATCATAGACCTCCATGTTGTTAACTTTCAGTTTTGAAATCCCCTACCAAAGATAGAGTTCTAAACTGTTAGACAGTTTACAACTTTTGTTCAGATGTGTGTACAGCACAGGTGCATAATCAATGTAGTGAACTTTTCATACATTACATGTGAAACCAGTGGATCCAAAGAGAAGTGTCTGCCTTATGAGCAGCACTAAATACAGCCGATAATAATCAGATTTAATTTTACTTTTACTGAATGTCACGGCTTCAGGTCTATAATGTTCTAAAATTATTGCACGCACACACGCACGCACGCACGCACGCACACACACACACACATACACACACACAAACCAGAATAGTTATAAGAATTCCTTAGTCATAACACAAGACATAAATCTACATTGGCTGAAATTACCTTTGCAGAAAAGGGGTGCTACATAAAACAATGCCATTCTAACTTGCAAACATAAAGCATGGGACCCTACAAGGTTCCATCTTGGGTCCTTTGCCGTTTCTATTATATATCAATAATTTTAAAATCCACATTTTGCAAAATCCATTGCTCAATATGAAGACAATACATATATCACAATAGAAAATATGTCTCTTGAAACAGTGCAGTCATTAATGAATGAAACTACAGCTGAAATGCTTGAATGGTTCAACCAAATCACCTAAGAGCCAACAATGATAAGACAATTGCAATGCACTTTCATCTCTCACAACACAATAATATGTATGAATAAACATGCAGTAATTTTCAATGACAAAACAACCTCGAAATCACAAATACAGTTTTTTCAGCATTTGGATCAGTCAAAATTTAAAATGAGATAAACATACTGATCACCTAATAGATTAACCTAGTCACGTATGTTACACTTTTAGATTATTAATTACCACTGCAAATATATACACACACTTAAAAATGAGTATTTTTCTTATGTACATATATATTTAAATTGTGCATTTTCTTATGGACAAACTCTTCAAATTGTAAAAAGTTGTTTTTACTTCGAAAGAAAATACAGTGTACAGAATATAATGTTTGGAGCAAACCAGTGAGCCTGTTGAAAGCCATATTTAAAGGACTGCAAATCTGACATGATCAAGTAGGTAGATTTATAATTGCATAATGCACCTCAAAAATAGCTGTAGCACCAGAAGAGAACTCTTCATTACCAAAAATAATATAATTATAAAACAGGGCAAAAAACTAGATACATAAATGTACAAAGAATGAACACAAAAACATTTCAGAAGATATTTAATTACACAGTAGTCAAATTTTTCAATAAATTATCAGGAAATATTAAAACACAAACAAAAAAGACATTTAAATCAGCATTAATGGTAAGTCTGTTGATCAACAATTCTACACAATAGATGAATTTATGAGGACTTTGAAAAAGGTTGATGTTGTATCCCAACCAGCACTTTTTTTATAATTTTAGTTTGTATTTTAGTCTAAAGAATTTTGATGAATTGCCTATTTATGAGCATTGCTATATTTTGTAAACTATATAATAAATAAAGCTGCAGTTGCATATAACCAATCATAACAGCAAACTGTTTAAACTAAGGCTTTACTATATATTCATTCACTTTTATAATAAAAATAATTAAAATCCCTGTAAATGTTGACATTCATGAAACTTCTTAATGGATAGCAGCTGCTGTTTAGATGAGATTTTGCAATAATAGGTTAGAAAGATGATTCTCTTTATTGCTACATTTTATAAAATAGAATTTTACCATTCACATAACTGTTAATTGTAATAAACTATGTATATAATTCATTTATTAAGCTCTAAGAGACAATGAATTTCAAAAAAGACTAAAAATGTACCTAATACAGAAGTGCCTATATAGAATAGATGAAATGTAAATATTTTATGATTCTTGACGAAGCTTGAAACTTGTATAAAATAAAGATTTCTTCCTCTTCTTCCTCCTCCTGTTCCTCTTCCTCATCTTCTTCTTCTCCTCCTCCTCCTTCTCCTTATTATTATTATTATTATTATTATTATTATTATTATTATTATTATTATTATTATTATTATTATTATTATCATTATCATTATCATTATCATTATCATTATCATTATCATTATCATTATCATTATCATTATCATTATCATTATCATTATCATTATCATTATCATTATCATTATCATTATCATTATCATTATCATTATTATTATTATTATTATTATTATTATTATTATTATTATTATTATTATTATTATTATTATTATTCATATGTTTTTACTTTGGTATGCTCAATTATAATATGTTTAAATGCAAAAAATTGAACAGAGTATAAAGATAATAACAAAAAGCTCTTATAGAAGAAATAAGTTATAGTTTCCTTTTTTCTTAACTGAAATATTGTACAATTTGTATCTGTGCTACAATGAATTGAATTAATTGAACTGAATAAATTATGCATTATAAATGAAATTTAATAATGTACATATCTTCTATGTGAAAATGTAATTCAAAAAGACAATGCAACATGTATGGCCTGTAAGACTCATATGTGGTAGTGTCAAAATATGGTTTTATTGGAACTTGAATTAGAACTTACCTGTGAGCTGTATGGAACATAGGACATGCTGGCATTCTGTACATAGAGGCAAGTATTTCTGCACAGCGTGTAAGAAACTTAAGAGCAGCTAAACAAAGTTCCAATGTTGGGCATGGCTCTTGGCTATTTGTTGCACACTGATCATTTGTCATACTTTCCAGCTCACCTGTAAATTAATTATTTTCATGTTCAATCATGTTCTCCTTTCTCTTATCTCTAACCCTCATACAAAAGTGTACGTAAGTAGCAAACAAATTAACAACTCAGTATACACATTGCAATACACCTAGAATAAATTATGCACTTCTGACAATATAGAAACATAATAATGCAAATTTGCCTGTTACAATAAGAAATAACTACATCTATACAGAACTGCTTCCAGTTCTGCTTTTGATTTGTCATCGACCATCCAGAATGCTGGCTTGTGATTGGTTTAGGAACTCTAATGGGGGGGGGGGGTTGTTCCAACACAATTGCTAGCTGTCAAGTGCAACGTTTTTAGCAATGGAGTATTGTTCAGAATGGAACTGAGATTTTACCAAAAGAGATTCTAGATGAAATGGTCAAATATTTCGGTCACTTACCTTTCACCAAGGCAAACTGGGTTTGAACCCAGTGGCCCCAAATAAGATTTACAGTGAATGAGACAGCATTTGAGAAATATTATTTCCTTTTGAACATGCTCTCATGTGCTCAGCACTGAAAAATTAAGTGCTAGAGTGCTGACCTCTACCTTTTCCCAAAGAACTCCAGTGTAAGAAAGACAAGCTGATATCAGATAACACCAATAAGAGATTGTAAGCAGCTAAGAACGTCATAAAATCTCTGCCTCTTTCTATATAGCACCAAAACAAAAATTACTAAGTTATAGCAAAGTACATAAGTGTAAAACAATAAACATCTTTCAGTCTTAAAATTAGCAGCCAAGCTTCGTATAACTACTTGTAGTTGGTTTATTGACACTTGTACTCCAAACACACATAGCCAAGCTTCACTTTCAAGAGACTGATTCTCGTGTGCCACACACAGTTCTTAATATGGTTTCACTACAATATTATTTTGACTTTCTTTAATAAAAATATAATTTTAAGCCTTACTGATATGTATTGATTTATGTTCTTTCTACCATTTTAACTTTGGTTGACCCCTTACTCTGTCCTAGTGAAATTTCTTTACTGAATGTTTACTGCTCTTACGTTCTGTGTTGAATTTTAGAAAAGTACAACAGCTGTTTATTGAGATCTTCTCAAGCATCCTTGCAATCTAACTGCAATTTTCTAAATCAAATGCAAATCTAAATTATTTGATTATACAAAGCAATTAAAATTATACTTACTGGGCCCACGAATGTGTTTAAGCAAGCACAAAATGCAATCTACAGCAGCATTAGAGAATACCAATGGATTATCTGTATCCAGAAATACTTCAAAAACATCTAGTAATGCATGTAAGTGACTACTATTATTTTCATCTTGCTGTTGATTTGTTGACAATTTCACCACTCTCAGTGCACCAAATAGTGGTCGCCATCCCGATCGTATTTCTGTCCTGTTTGCTTCTACAAATTCACAAATGCAACTGACTATCTGTAAAATTAAACCAAAAGAAACAGCTCATTTCATCAATGCTGCATGATAAAAATATCCATTGTTTATTTTTTCTGTTGGATGTCTCAGGTTTAGTTACAGTTTACTAAGAAAAGAGAAGCACTTAGAGGAATTGTATTTTAAAAGCTCAATCTGGTTAAAAAATCCTGTATATTTTATTAATTGTTAATAAAGCTGATACAGAGAAAATAACAAAGGAAAGTACCACAGTTTTCATTACAACTATAACATTACCTATTTAACTTTAAAATACTGCATTATGCAATGATATCAGAGAAGGCACCTGTAGAATTTTAATGATTTCTATTTCTGGAACTTCAGCCACAACATTAAAAATAGTGTCCATCTTCTAAAACTACTGCAAAAACCAATAGTACTTCATACTTTGGAAAAGATTTCCTTGAAAAACACGAGTTAACGCTACTAAATTTTGAAATTCCCACCAAAACCAATCCACTCCAAAGCTTCATCTGAAGCTGAGTAGGAGAGCCTCAACATTCAAGAGGGAATACTTCAAATCATTCTGGAAGTTGAAAGTAGCTGATGATGTAGACTATACATGAAACATATATACTGCAGTACATACATACTACGTAAGTTAGTAAAGCTCTAAATGTTAATTTCAACTCAATGTTACTCAAATTCATATTGAAGTGTACCACTTAGAGTAAGTTTATTTATTATATACAACTGAATATTTGCTTGGAATGAAGCCTTTATAATTAATCCCTTTTAACTACGAGTTATAAAGTAAAGGAGATTTTTCTTATCATTCTTATAATTTCCAGGATAATTAGTATACCCAAAACAATACATACAAATCATCATAACTTTATTTTTAGAAGTGAACACTCATACACAATGACGATAATGAACCTATGATATTCTAAATTCACTTGTGCTGACTGTGATGACCTAATCAACTCTACAACTCACAGCTTTACGAGAGGATTCCTAAAGAATGAGTCGGCCTAGAACATTCAGACGTTTTTGGAGTTCTTGTGAAAACATTATGTATTCAATTCTGAAGACACATTATTTAACCAGACAGAGCCTTTAAGCCAATTTTATACAAGAACTGTACATGATCATTTACATTTCAGGATACTCTCTGATAAATTTCACTTACCTGATCTTGGACATCCACATCACATAATTCTAAGCAAAGTAGATTTTCAAATGGCTTAAACAGAGCTTCATTAAAATGAAAATGAGGAAGTTCTGCTTGTTCATTTAGAACTGCTGTAACTGTATCATGAATGCAAGCTACTGCCTTTTTGGAAATAGCTCTATCCTTATGACAGGCTGCCTGTAAGCAGAAATTAAAAGCTTTACTATTAATCTGCCATAGTAAGTGGAGTATTTAAAAATTCCATTCCATTTCATTTATTGTATCAAGCTGATAATGTGCATAAAAAGGATTGTATTATTTGCAACAGATTTTAATTTGATTTTTCTTTCTTTCTTTTCAATGAACAACAATGTGAGTAAAGGAACCAATACCTTTCTTTTAACTCAGTTGTTTTAACATCAACAAAAGATACCTATTATGAGTCATTCAATGTTTTTCTTATTCTTCTTTAATAGTTTTCATGATTGATATTTTCTTCATGTAAGATCATTACATCTACCGTGACTTTTGAAATTCTGGAAATTTTTCTCTTAGAAACAGATGTTTGTTGTTAACCCTTTCACCGATATGGACGTCATATGACGTCCAAGTCAAAAGGCCTCAAACCATATGGTTGTGTATAGACGTCCTGCGCATACATGCATTTCATGCTTATTTAATGATAATTCTTTTAAACTTTATGTTTTACAGTAAATTTAAATAAATTCTATAAGAAGTAAAAGCTTACCTTTAAAAGTTTCTTCTTGAATGGTACACCTAAAAACACACAAGGGCACATCTCCACATTCATGGCAAATCGTGTTAGTTTCCTTTCGGACATCTTTCTTGCGGCTCACCAGACATTTTCTAAGGGACGCGACTTTTTTGCTGTGGGTGGTACCCTTTTAGAAAAATGTTTTCCTTCAAGTCTGAGGGGTGCTGGGGTGGTGGATTTCTTAACCCCAGTATGGAGAGGTCTCTGAATTTTATAGTGCTCAATTAGGCTGCGAGCTATTGATATACGTAAGTCCAGGTACGTCATTGTCTTCTGTGGGTTTAGAGCTCTCCAAATTACTAAACAATTGTATATGGTTATATCCAGCTAGTGTAAAAATACTTTTTTATACCATTTGATTGTTTTTCGCAAAGAGGGATATGCGTGTAATACCTGATCTCCTATATCCACTTCACCCTTATGCATATTGTATTCCTGGATAATATCAGGCTTGAAAATTGACATTTTGTTACGAGCATCAATTTTTCCAGTATCAATCATCAAAATCTTAGAGCTGCAATTGGATAATGCTGTAACAACCCTACTGTCTTGCCAAGCAACATAGGTCAAGGGTGGGAGCTGATGCACCTGCATTTCTCCTCATCTTAGAGCCATCATATTCACAACTTTTGGCAAACCAATATGATTTGAGCGTACTGTTCCAATTGCATTTGTTTTTCTTTTGTGTAAGGCTATGAATAATTTAGGGGAACTGTACCAATTATCTAAATATACAGTCCTACCCTGATCAAGTACAGATTCCATCAGGTGCACTACTATGGAACCAGATAACCCCAAATCTTTTTCTCCGGTGTTATCAGTCCCTTGGCCAGTGTATATGCAGCTATTGTAAAGATATCCTGTTTTACTTTCACATACATCAAAACTCTTTATGCCAAATCTGGCCCTCTTTGTTTTTATGTACTGTTTCCAACCTAAGCGGCCCTTCCAAAGCATCAGGCTTTCATCAACAGTGATCTTTTCACTAGGCACATAATTTTCTTTAAGTTTTGAAATAATATAATAAAAAACTGGTCTGATTTTGTATGTTTATCATTACATTTTCTGTGCAGGTGAAATGAAGGAAGCGCAAAATGGAAGTAAACCTATTATTTGACATGCATTTCACAAAAAATGGGGTAGCCAGCATGTCATCTGTAGACCAGCACATGTCTAGCGTAGATTTACAAATAACACCCATGAGCATAATTAGACCAAGTAGTCTGTAAATCTCATTCATTGTTACTTCTGTCCACTTCTGAATTCTACTATTAGGTCCTAAATTGCCTTTAGAAATCAGGTCTTCGTTCACCCTACTCGCATATACATTTGTTTCCGAAACAATGAGAGACAGTAAGTCAGTAGTAAAAAATTTTGTGAAAATGTCAATTGGTTGGCTGTCAGAAGTTAGCTGAGTATGTACACCAGAGGTTGTGCTCGTGAACATATGTCTATTTTTGTTAGAGTTATTTTGACACCTCCATAATGTTGATTCTTCACGAACACCTGTCGGAAATGAGTCATTTTCCTCCTCACTGCTACCTATATCCTCAACAACCCCCTCAAAATCTGAAAACTTGCCATCAATGTCCAAATCACTGTCTAACAGAAAAAAGTCTTCCACATTTTCTGATGTAATATCAGAAGCCCGCACTCTTCCTACACTAGCTAATTTATTTACTACATTACTAGTTGAAGCCATGATTAGCACTGAGGAAACTATTTCAAATGTGTTTTAACTAAAGAAATCACTCGGAGCTCTGACACAGTCAAAATTACTATATGAACTGAGCGAAGAAAACAGTTACGTCAGCTACCATAAACTTCGGTTGTGCAATTAGCGAGATGCTGACGGAGTTTTCTTTCCAGCGTGTGTAATGCAACATATACAGTTATTATTGCATGGTAGCATAAACTGAAACCTTATAAACCTTGAACCCAACACTTCGTTTATGCAGTTGATATACACATATAGTTTATAAAACAAAAATACTCAGCATTAGGCACATTCACCGCAAAGAATGGCTTTCTCTACAGTGATACAAATTAATGAAATTTCAACGATTTATTAATATAGTCTCTATTTTAATGATACCGTAGATGTATACTGCCTTTAATGGGCTTTAAACCAATTTTTGTTTCGCTAAAATAACTTACTAAATGCGGAAGATACAATATCAGCATTTAACAATTTAAATGTCTTGTTCTGTTTATTGGGTATCCGTTTCCAGCCGTGCAGGGTTTAAATGGCCATCGGCGAAGTGGTTAATTACTGGGACATAAAAATGGAGGGTACAAATTATAGTAAGAAAATGCATCTACTGTTACACCATTTTACTGTAAATCATAATGACATGGCCATAGTGAAGGTACTGCACTTTCATGGCACATGGTTTGATTCTCAATTGGAAGATATTCAGATTGAAACTGTTGAGATTTTCCTTAGAACCGTGTAACTGGAGCAACCACAGTGCAGGTGAATAACAAATAGTATGAAGCACAAAACTCTTGCACCATATGCATCCCAGTATGTTTATCCTACTCAGGATCTTCAAAACTTCATAAACATAACAGGGCATTAAAAAAACAAAAAAAAAAACTCATTTGCAACTTACCTCCATAAGATGAGGTCCAACAACAGACCATGCTCGCATTACATGAATAAGAGGCCTGCCACTGCGAATTATTTTTAGCATTACATCTCCGACATTGTGAAGTAACAGCAACTGAGAACCACCTGACAAATTTCCAGAAGAACCACTGGAAGACTGAAATTTTCGAAGCCACCACATTTTGCCTGACCTTGGTGTATTAACACCAGGATGCTGAGATGTGCAGAAAAGTTGTGTTTGTGATGCTTTCACTAGAGCTGACAGAAAACTAGTTAGGGCTTTCAGATTCAGTTTCATTGCAGCATCATCAAACAGCCTGAAATATAAACAAATCAATCTGTTATATCAACAGAATAATAATATTTTTATTTATTTATTTAAAGTATATACTTGAAAGAAGCATAGAGACAGTTCAGTATAGTGTTAAATACACAAAAGAACAATGTCATATGAATGTATACAGATTGTATGATACAAACGAGGTACTAACTAGACTATTAATAAATTAATCCACACTATTATAGCCTTAGTCAATTTAAGAACACAGCTATACAGGTTGTGTGATATAAATAGAATACTAACTTGCTTTAATAAATCCATATACATAGTAATAATAATAATAATAATAATAATAATAATAATAATAATAATAATAATAATAATAATAATAATAATAATAATAATAATAATAATAATAATAATAATAATAATAATAATAATAATAATAATAATAATAATAATAATAATAATAATAATAATAATAATAATAATAATAATAATAATAATAATAATAATAATAATAATAATAATAATAATAATAATAATAATAATAATAATAATAATAATAATAATAATAATAATAATAATAATAATAATAATAATAATAATAATAATAATAATAATAATAATAATAATAATAATAATAATAATAATAATAATAATAATAATAATAATAATAATAATAATAATAATAATAATAATAATAATAATAATAATAATAATAATAATAATAATAATAATAATAATAATAATAATAATAATAAATAATAATAATAATAATAATAATAATAATAATAATAATAATAATAATAATAATAATAATAATAATAATAATAATAATAATAATAATAATAATAATAATAATAATAATAATCTTTATAAAAATAAAGTTCTAACTAGTATTAATAAACTCATCCACACTATAATAAGCTTTGTCAATTAGGAAACATTTCAGCATTGGTTTAAAATTATCTTTACAATTCTTGATAGTAACTAGTAGTATGTTATAAAATTTTATGCCCATAAAACTAAGTGTCTTCTCATAAAAGTGCAGTCTATGGGTAGGAATCGCTAAGTCGTCTTTATGTCTAGTGTTGTGATTGTGTCTATCAGAGTTGGTTTCAAAGTGTAGGTTAAATTTCCGAAGGTGCATTATTGTGTGGTATATGTAAAACCTAGGAAGGGTTAGAAGTTTCAATTTTATAAATACTGGACGACAAGATTTGTTATGTTTTAGATTCTCAAGGTGTCTGACGGCTTTTTTCTGCAATACAAAGATTTTGTTAAAATTTACTTTAGTTGTGTTACCGCATACTTCGATCCCATATGAGAGGTAAGATTAGATTAAAGAATAATAGATAATTTTAGCTGTGGGCATAGGTATATATTTTGTTAGATGTTTCAGAATGAATAAAATTTTACTGATGGTATTGCCAAATAATAAGAGTATACAGCCCCTAGAAATATTTTATCAGAATGTACAGAGTCTGGGAAATAAGGTACTAGCATGTGAAGCATTAGTTGATACATACTTTAAAAAGGTACAAGTGATTTGTTTTTGTGAACATTGGTTGCATGAGCAAGAATTAGAGACTATTCGAATTGAAGGGTTTAGCCTAGTAGCCAGTTTCTGCCGTAAAAAGTATCAACATGGAGGAACTTGTGTCTTTGTGAGCAAACATACCAAGTCGAAACAAATCCATCGATTTAATCACTTAAATAAGGAGTTAGATTTTGAAGCAAGTATAGTTGAATTACCTACATATCAGTGTGTGTTAGTTTGCATATATCGATCTACTATAGGGGATATCAATTATTTTGTGCAAAGTTTAGAGGAAGTAGTACAAGCCATTGGGTCGAGCAAGAAAATCGTCATAATAGGGGACTTAAATTTTGATTTTGGTAAAAAATTAGATAGTCGATTAACAGATTTACTGACGCTATGTTCCCTTCATCCTACCGTGAGTAAACCAACTAGAGTAACAATACATTCAGCCACAATTTTAGACCAGATTTTAATACCCAATGATTTTACTAATACTGTCATACAAGTTATTGATACAGGTTTTTCTGATCACTATGCATTATCAGCTACCTTAAATGATTATACTACCATAAACAGAAACACTAAACAGCCTTTGTTAAAACAATATAGTAGAAATATAAATAAGCATAGCTTAGCAGATCTAAAGGCCAGACTTGAAACAGAAAATTGGAGCCCTATATATGCAACAAATGATATCAATGTTATGTATGAATCATTCATAAATAGACTGAAATACCACATGGATATAGTAATGCCAATGAAACTGCGAAAGCTAGGGGAACATAAAAAGAACTGGGTAACAAAGGGTATTTTGAAATCTGGGACAAGGTTAAGATTTTTGAATTCTTTAAGGAAAAGGGGTACTGATCCGGGCTTAGAACAATACTTTAAGAAATATAAAGAGTTATATAATAAAGTTTTAATACAAGCAAAAAAGCAGTATAATAGTGAATTTATCAATAATGCTGAGAATAAACAAAATGCCATGTGGAGTATAACTAAAAAGCATTTAAAGCAAAGTAATGGGATTAAGAACATATCTATTAGATTACCAAATGGTTCACTGCCTGAAGATCCTCAAGTAATAGCCAACGTATTTCAAACTTACTATAGCGAGATGGTGGAGAGATTAGTTGGGAATCAGCCTTGTAATTTAAATATTGAGCACATAAACTCAGTTGGAATGTGTATGTTTCTAACACCGGTGACAGAGGCAGAAATTAATACAACACTGAAATCTCTAAAAAATAAACCAAGTGAAGGACATGATCAGGTACCTATAACAGTGTTCAAATACTGCAGTAGTGTTTTGGATAAAGTACTAAGTTATTTAATTAATAAATCTTTTGAAGCCGGACAATTTCCAGATATACTTAAAATTGCCAAAGTAAAACCAGTTTTCAAAAAAGGTGATAGAGAAAAAGTCGAAAACTACAGGCCTATATTGATTTTACCAGCCTTATCCAAAATTGTAGAAAAAGCTATGCTAGTAAGATTTAGTTCGTTTTTGGAGAAGCATAATGTAGTTAACCCTGCACAAAATGGGTTCTGTAAAGGAAAATCCACAACATCAGCAATTTTTGAGTTTACAGATCATATATTGGAGGCTATTGACAATGATAATAACTGTACAGGCCTACTAATAGATCTAACCAAGGCATTCGACATGATTCATCATGAAATTCTGTTACAAAAGCTGTACTATTATGGGATAAGGGGAATAGTATGGGATTGGTTCCAATCATATTTAAAAAATCGGAAACAGATGGTGGAAATCACAAATGTCGATGAGCGGAATGTCGTACGTAATCACTATTCAAAAATGGAAAAAATTAAATATGGAGTTCCCCAGGGATCCATACTAGGACCCGTCCTCTTTTTAATATTCATAAACGACTTCCCAAATTATTTAAATCCAACTCGAGTAACTATGTTTGCTGACGACACAAATGTTATAATAAAGGGAAATGAAAATGCAAAACACATAACCAGTAAAATTGAAACTTGGTTTGCTGAAAACAAATTGATTATTAATACAAACAAATCTTCAGCAATATCATTTCGTCACAAACAAAATAAAAATGTTGACAAACCTGACATCAAGTTGTATGGTGCATGTGTTTCTTATAAGACAGAAGCAAATTTTCTGGGAGTATGGATAGATCAGCATTTAGACTGGGAAGCACACATAAAATATCTAGTAATAAAGTTAAATAAATTCTACTTCTCATTAAGAGTAATAAAAAATGAGTTGTATGCAAGTGACATGAGAACCTTATATTTTGCATATGCAGAAAGTCTAATGAGGTATGGCATTATGTTTTGGGGGGATAGTAAAGACAGTCACTTGGTTTTTAAAGTACAAAAAAGGATTGTTAGATGCCTAATGTCAGGAAAAAAATATGACTCCTGCAGGAACTTCTTTAAGGAGTTGAAAATCTTGACTCTGCCCAGTCTGTATATATACTGTTTGCTATGTTATACAAAACAAAACCTTGAAAATTTCACCACAAATAATCAAATACATCATCATAACACCAGAGGTAAAACAGACTTAAGAACAATAACACATAGAACTACACTTTATTCCAAAGGAGTTAGATATTCAGCAGTCACTCTGTATAATAAACTACCGGCCAATCTGAAAAACATAAAATCCATGAGGTGTTTCAAACTATCGTTGAAAGAAATTTTATTAAGTGATTCATATTATGATATAGGTGAATTTCTAGATACACTGTAGCTGGCCATATAATTGTATATATTTGTGATGCATTTTAAATGCTGTGTAGTTGTAGAGCCATGCAACTATATATATTTATGAGTTCATGCTTAGATCTTATTAATTACACTTGATGCAACTTATTTTTTTTTTATTTTTATACTTATATTATTTGTATTGTTCTAAATATTTGTATTGACGTATCCAATGTCATTGTATTGACTTAACGGATGAATAAAACTACTACTACTACTACTATTCAAAACAAATTCTGAAATTCATATACACAACACTAGAACAAAGAATAATTTATTTGTGAAGTCACACAAAACAAAGATGTATGAAAATAGTTTCACATATGCTGGCTTACATCTTTACAATAAGCTACCTGAATCTATAAAAAAGATTGAATCACAACATCAATTTAAGAAATTGTTATTAAACTTCCTTAGAGCCAATAGCTTCTACAGCGTGGATGAATTTTTAAATTTGTAAATATTTAGTTAGCTACCTTAATTATAAATATTGTACTTAGTTTTTAGTTTTTAGTTCTTAGTTTTTAATTTGACGTGTCCTATAACATGTACATGTTTTAATGGATGAATCAATAAATAAAATCAAATCAAAACCAAGTTTAACAATATATTCAGAGAAGTTTAAAGTACTGTCTAGTGTAACACCTAATAATTTAGCATTCTTGACCATTTTTACTGGTTAATTGTCAATGTTTAAATGGATTAGAAGATCTGTTCTTTTAGCTCCAAATGTAATTAATTCACTTTTATTGGGATTCACAAACATGTTCAGATTATAAAAATTATGCAACAGTTTATCAGTGGTTTCATTTAAGGTATTCTGTAGAGTAGTAATATTTCTGTGAAAAACTGTTACTGTGGAATCATCTGCATACTGGAATAATTTTGCATTATTGGGTATAAGCTGGTCAATATCGTGCATATATAGAATAAACAGAAGAGGTCCTAAAATGGAACCTTGCAGAACTCCATGGCTTAAAGTTTGTGTTTTTGACCTAAATTCACCATTTTCTGTTTTCAGGATTACAAACTGTTTTCGATTTGTCATATATGATTTCATCATTTTAAGCGCAAGGCCCCAGATGCCAAGATCATGTAATTTATTCATTAGTATGCTACTATCGACACAGTCAAAAGCTTTAGTGAGATCTAATAATATGCTAGCCGCGTAGTTACCAGAGTCTATATTGCTTATTATTTCTTCAATGCAACTTGAGATACACTTTGTAGTGGAGCTATTTCTTACAAAACCGTTCTGTTGTGTGGATAAAAGGTCAAATTTTAAGAGATAATTCATAATTCTATTGAAAAGAACATGTTCAAAAATTTTTGATAGTGCTGGTAAGATAGAGATGGGTCGGTAGTTATTTATGGCATCTTTCTTTCCTTTTTTAAAAATTGGTATAACTTTTGCTATTTTTTAGGATATCTGGGAAAATTTCAACTTCTAAACAGGAGTTTATAATATTAGCAATTGGGTCAGCTATTGCCATCCTACATGCTTTTATCAAAGAGATGGGTATGCCATCATTTCCCATACTATTACGGTTTTTTAAATGTTTAATAATGTTTGATATCTCATATTTGCCAGTTGGATGTAGATATATGCTGCATGAGGATTTGTAGTTGCTTGCTAGTCTCAGAGAGGTATTGATATTACTTTTGGTGTGATTAAGTTTTAATTTAGTTCAAACGGAGGTAAAATAGTCGTTGAATGTCTCAGCTACCTGCGTAGGTTCTTTTATTGTTTTATCAAAATGAATGATTATGCTTTCTGCAGTAGCATGAGTTTTACGTAAATTATTTATTTTTTGCCAGCTAGTTTTACACACATTGTCTGATTTTAATATGGTGTTGCTTATACTGTTACATTTTGCATCGATCACTAACTGATCATAAATGTGTTTGACATTTTTTATAGTTATTTGCTTGAAGAGTATTGTCTGTATTGTAATGTAAAGCATTAAGTTTGAGCCATGTGCATAATGTTTAATTTGTGGAGTAATCCAATTCTCCTGTTAAACATGTTTAGGGTTACAATGTTTTACAGATTTTGGGGGACAGTGTATGTTGATGTAATAGTACAAAGTATCATAAAAAGTATTTAGTTTCACATTTGGGTCTTGAGCGGCGTAGACATTTACCCACTCTTCCTTCAATAAGGCTGTTAGATTTAATTCATTACATAAGTTTATTATTTTTAAATGACCTGTGCACTGTTTGGGGAGTCCTAAATCACTTAATTTTATACATTGAGCTCTGTGGTCTGATAAGCAGGAGTTAAGAATGGTAACATGATAATGTTTTTTGTCAATTATCATAAGAACCTTATACCAGTTAAACCAAGTGCATAATTAAAGAATCACTGCTGTAATGAAATAAAATTTACCGAGATAAAATCTTAGTGTCTGTATACATATAAGCTGTAGCAATAAAGAAATCTAATGCATGCTCTAAAACTTAATGAAGAAAAATCAGTCAATGGCAATGTTATCCCCTTCAATGCAGTACCCTCTCTGTGCCTGAACTATTTCGTGCAAATTTTCCTGCACTGCAGACAGTGTTATACTGCTCAACAGTTACATCATTTTGATTTCACTACAGTGAAGTGTGTCTTGAACCTGGATTCTTTGAGCACAAGAGAAAAATGCTTTTAAGAAGAGAAAAATGTTGCACATACTAGGTCTGGTGAATACTGTGGATGTTTCACAAGAGAACATTGTATTTCACTAAATGACTCTTTACAGATAATGCATTTTGGGCTGGAGGTTCCATGAGCAATTTTTCTACAAGTCTAGAGTAGCTACAAAACAAGAATGAACATGAGAACAGCCAATACAGTTAGTGTACTTTCTTGGTGTTACCAGTTCCATAGCCAGCGGGCGACAGAGATGGAAGATATATTTGCCTTTGTCTCACCGAACCTGCGTAGTGAGTGATCTGAGATGTACATACAGTACATACGAATGCTGACAGAGTAGTTCGCTTAATATTTCAGCATGTGTGTGAAAACATATTATGTCTGAACCAGAGAACTGTGAACCAGAGAACAATTCACTTGCACAATCATTGTTCATATGCACGCAAAACAAAATGACACAAATTGGATGTGTTTGACGAAAGAATGGAGTTTGCTACAGTGAAACAAGTGACATTTCAATGATTTGTGTATAGTCCGTACTTTAATGATACCGTAATTGTATACTGCCTGTAATGGACTTTACCAATTTCTGTTTCATTAAATTAACTACAGAAGATATGAATGCATATTTATTGTCACCCGAACATCGGAATTCCCGATAGAACCAGCTGGCAGGTAGGGCCAGACAGGAAGCATTCAGGCAACACCTACCCAATTATCTCGTGTCACTACTGAGGGGATGATTAGAAGAGCGACACGAGCCCTGTACCATCTCTTACCCTCCCCCCTGATGTCTGGAACCTTCGGGATGATTTCCCGAACCACGAAGCTTCCAGAAACAGCGATCTTCCTATATAAGGCTGCAGTGGACGAGTCAATGTGTTCTTGGCGAGCAGTTGTGAAGAGCACCGTGCTAGTGAATGGATTGGAAGACTGTGTACGTGTATCAGAGGAGTTGTACGTAATTGTGAGTGTAGAGTGAAACTGTGACAGACGGACTGGCGAATTGAAATTGTGTATGCTACGTAATTCGTGTAATCGGCAAGTGTTCCAACTGTAATTCGGTGGAAAAAGAACATTTTGAGTTTGTGCAATTGAACTTTTAATTTCACAAACCCACAAAGTCACAACTGGTGTCAGGAAGCGGGATATTACCACCATGGGCACGGCATTGGAAAAGATTCTGGAGAAGATGATGGAAATGAAAGCCGAACTGACCTCAGAAATGAAAGCGGCAAATAATAGCCTGGACGCGAAACTACAACGAAGACGGAGACGGCAAACAACAACCTGGCAGCGGAACTGAAAGAAATACAGACGGCAAATGACAACTTCGCTGCGAAAACAGAAGCGGCAAATAACAACCTGGCCGCAAACTGAAGGAAACGAAGACGGCAAATAACAACCTGGCTGAGGAACTGAAGGAAATAAAGACCGAATTGACCAGGGAAATTAAAGCGACAAACGAGGTCCTCGCCGCAAAATTTGAAGAGCAGTTGGCCGACGTAAAGGAGGACGTCAAGGAGCTTGGTGAGCGCGTCGAAGACCTGGCGAGCCGCGGTAACGACCTGGAAGAAAAGGCCGACAGCAGCGTCAATTTCCTGAACGCCATGGTGGAGGACGTCGTCGACAGGAGTTTGAAGGATTTGAAGGCCAACGCGCCGGGACGCGGCACAACATCGGCGCGCGTTAAACCTCCGAAATAAGACGGCGCGTCAACGTTCGAGGTCTTCCGCCGCCAGTTCGTCACGGTGGCCAGACATAACAAGTGGTCACCGGAGGAAGGGGCCGCACAGCTAATAGCCAGCCGCATGTGTCCTAAACGCGGTCCAGACAGCGACGGCTCCCAAGGATATCTGGGAAGCCCTGGAGAACCGTTTCGGGAACCACCGCCTAGCCGCAGCCTACCGCAGTCAGCTGAAGACAATGTCGCAACTGCCAGGGAAGACGCTGCAGGAGTTCGCCCTGGCGATTGAGCAGCTGGCTAACAAGGCCTTGGTCCACCTCCCACCCGAGTTCGTATCCCGAGAGGCTGCCTACTGATTCTTTGACGGCATACGAGACACGGAGATTCGTCAGCGCCTAATGCTCGGTGACTTCAAAACCATCCACGAGGCGCTAACGGCAGCATTAATGATGGAAGCGGTAAAGGTGACAGCTATCCCGACGTCGAGAAAGAGGAGTGTCCGCTACACCGGAGACAGAAGACCAGCCGAGAGACGCCAGCGAAGACCTAGTGGCCTGTGTTGGGGGTGTGGACAGCCGAGATACCTGGAGAGAGACTGCCCACACCAGGAAGAGCAGCCGGAAAACGAGTAAGGGCCGTCGTGGAGATGGGCACGTCGGCGCCATCACCACCATCCCCTCGAGTGACACTGCGCGCTGTCAGCCGGCGTTTGCAAAACAGCCTCATAGCGGACGGTTGGATCGAGGGGAAACAGTGCCGCGTGCTGGTGGACACCGGGGCAACCGTAACCATCATCAGACCTGACGTGGCGAAGGGTTTGCCGACAAGGAAGCCGAGCCGACCATACGAGCTTGTGACGGAATCGGGTGACACCTTGCCTGTGGAGGAGGCCCTATTGAAGTTGACCTTGGCACGGAGTGCCGTACGTCTGTGGGTGTTCGTCTGGAAGGTGGCTGAGGAGGTAATACTAGGATTGGATGCCCTGAGGAGCCACGAGGCGACGGTCGACATCGGCGGGAAGGTCCTGCGGCTCAATGGAGAAGAGGTGATACTTCAGCAACCCGACAAGCGCCTTGGAATCTGCAGGGTCATCTTTAAGGAAGACGTGGTGGTCCTCGCGATAAGCGAGGTGGTGGCGACGGCGCGATTGGAAGGCCAGCGGACCAAGAACATGATGCTTGACCAGATGACGCCTGTGCACGGACTCTGTGTAGCCAGGACATTATTGCCGTGCCGAGAGGAGGTGCCAGTGAGGCTGCTGAATCTGGCAGACGCCGATCACGACGTCCAAGCCGGATCGGAGCTGGGGACGTGTGAGCCCGTGGTCAGCGTAAGTAATCGACAACACACAGTAACCGGTGCCGACGCAACACCTGGAGCCCCGGCTCGAAGGCTTACTGGAGAGGGCGGACGACCACCTGACCGCAGAACAGCAGGAGAAAGTTCGACAACTACTGAGGGGATACCAGCGCGTCTTCAACCAAGGCCACAGTGACTACGGCCGCACGGATGAAGTGCTACACCGCATCGACACCGGAGACGCCCGGCCTATTCGGCAACAACCTAGACGCGTTCCGTTGGCGAAACAAGCGGCGGTACGGGATATGGTAGATGACATGAAATCCAGGGGAGTGATTGAAGAGTCGGACAGCCCTTGGTGTTCCCCTGTAGTTCTGGCGACAAAGAAGAACGGCGAGCTGCGGTTCTGTGTGGACTACAGGAAGCTGAACGCTGTCACCCAGAAGGACTGTTTCCCCTTACCCCGGTTTGACGATACCCTGGATACGGTACCTGGTGCACAGTGGTTCTCGACCCTGGACCTGAAGTCGGACTACTGGCAGGTAGCTCTAGACCCGAGAGACAAGCAGAAGAGCACATTCTCGACAGGCCAAGGCCTTTGGCAGTTCACAGTTATGCCCTTTGGCATCTGCAACGCAACAGCTACCTTCCAACGCCTCATCGAGTCAGAGATGAGAAGACTGACTTACGACACCTGGCTGCTATACCTGGACGACATCATCATCGTCGGTAAGACTTCTGAAGACCATCTCGAGAATCTGAGTAAGGTGCTACAGAGATTGCAGGCGACCAACTTGAAGCTGAACGCGAAGAAGTGCCAGCTCTTCCGCAAGGAAGTGAACTACTTGGGCCACATACTCTCAGCAACCGGAGTGGCCACAGACCCGGAGAAGACACAGGCAGTGAGAGATTGGCCAAGCCCATAGGATAAGAAAGAGTTGCGAAGTTTCCTGGGGCTGTGTAGTTATTACCGACGCTTAATAAAGAGGTTCTCCAACATCGCCAAACCCCTCACCCGCCTGACAGAGGAACATCGGTCTTATGTGTGGACGGAGGACGCCGAAGACGCTTTCCAGCACCTGAGGAAGACCCTGTAATGTGCTCCAATTTTGGGTTTTCCAAAACCAGATGGCACCTTCATTGTGGACACCGACGCCAGCGACCAATGCATTGGAGGCGTCCTATCGCAGATCCAGGATGGCCATGAGCGGGTGATAGCCTACTACAGCAAGACGCTATCCAAGGCAGAGAAGAAGTACTGCGTCACCCGACGAGAGTTACTGGCGGCAGTAAAGACCTTGGAGCACTTCCACAAGTACCTGTACGGTCAGCCATTCCACCTGAGGACTGACCATTCCGCCCTAACCTGGCTATTGAGCTTTAGGAACTTGGAAGGCCAGACAGCACGTTGGGCCCAGAGGCTGCAGGAGTATGACTTTACCTCGAGACATCGTAGAGGGAAGAGCCACGGTAACGCAGACGCCATGTCCCGAAGACCCTGTCCAGAAGAGTGCGGCCAGTGCACAAGAGTGGAAGAGAAGGAGCGTGCCGCAGCAGTCCGAGTAGTCACGGCAGTGCCTGCGGACGGCTGGGATAGCGCAGGCCTGAGGAGGGAGCAGCTGGCGGACGCAGACTTGGGGCCACTTTGAGGGAAGTGGAGGCAGGGACAAGACCGACCTGGGAGGACATCGCACCGAGGAGCGCCACATACAAGTCGTACTGGGCCCAATGGGACTCATTGAAGATCAGAGAGGGCGTGCTGTTCCGGGTTGAGTCCAGAAGTTCTACTCCCATTAGCCTTGAACCCGTAGGAACAAGACCCGGGCCTCTTTCAACCAGGGAGTTATCCGAGCTATCCCGTGAAGGGCGCCCGGCATCCTCCGTGGGGCTTTCCATTAGGGCAACACCTAGTTTCCTAACAAGCCCCCCCCCCATCTGGTCCTAGGGACACAAGACGGGATGGAAGTGGATACGCCACTTACGCGCGTCAACACTCAAGGTGAAGACTACCGATATGACCTCGGTGGGGCCGCCTGGTGATCTAGCACACCTTCTACTAGCTAAGCAGGCTAGTACCCGGAAACTTAATGGCTTCCCTCAACCCCGTCCGAAGACGTACCCAATCTCCCACGGGTATCGGGAACACACTGCCCCCTCGAACCATCCCAATCCGAACAACTCCCGAAGGAAGGGGCTCGGCTGTTCGGCCCGAGGTTCCTCTAGTAACGTCAGAGGTACCACGAGTGCTAAGGGTCCGCAGCGCCCGCACTTTGGCAGCTGAAAGGGACGGATCCCTTCCCCTACGGGGGGTGTTCCGGTAATGGGAATCACCCGATGGGAAGATGCACAGAGAACAGTTGATACTTCCGTGGAGTAGGGTCCAGGTACTTCAGGACACCTGGGAGCGAACCGAACGATTGAGAAACTAAGACAGCGCTACTACTGGCTGAGTCTCCGAGCAGACGCTGAGAGATGGTGCCGTCAATGTCACGTGTGCGCAGCGAGTAACGGCCCCCAGACTAGGGGCCGGGGCGACATGCAACGTCAGAGCGCCATTCGAAAGGATCGCAATCGACATAGCTGGACCATTTCCGTTGTCCGACCGAGGCAACAAGTACCTGATGGTGGTCGTGGACTACTTCACCAAGTGGCCGGAGGTGTATACCATCCCGAACCAATAGGCAAGGACAATCACAGACTGCCTCGTGGAGCAAGTGTTCTGCCGATTTGGGGTACCGTTAGAGCTGAAAAGTGACCAGGGCACCAATTTTGAGTCCAACGTGATGAAGGAGGCACTACAAAGGCTTGGGGTGAACAAGACCCGCACGATGCCTATACATCCCCAGTCGGACGGCATGGTGGAAGGTACATCAAGACCTTAGAAGAACAACTGAGGAAGGTTGTGGCCAGCCATCAGCGAGACTGGGACGTCAAGGTGCCACTGTTCTTGCTGTCCTACCGCTCGTCTACACACGACACAACTGGGAGTTAAGCCTCCCTTGTGACCTGGCTTTTGGAAGCCCTCCGGAGGCGAAACAGCCAGCGACCGAGTATGTGGAAAACCTGGTGGACCACCTCCACGACATACACGAGGTGGCTCGCCAGAACATCCAGAAGGCGAGCGACCGCATGAAGACCCGATATGACAGGCAAGCCAACAGCCAAGGGTTCCAGCAAGGTGACCTGGTCTGGTTGTACCGCCGTACCCGGACCAAGGGCTGCCCAAAGCTCCAGTAGCCATGGCAAGGACCGTACCGGGTGGTGAAGAGGATTAACGACGTGGTCTAACGTATCCAGAAGGTTCCCCGTGGGAAGATATTGGTGGTACACCTGGATTGCCTGGCACGCTAGATGGTGCTGTTCGGGACGACCAGCTTTGAGCAGGGAGCAGTGTCACCCGAACATCGGAATTCCCGATAGAACCAGCTGGCATGTAGGGCCAGATGGGAAGCATTTAGGCCACACCTACCCATTTATCTCGTGTCACTACTCAAGGGATGGTTAGAAGAGCGGCACGAGCCCTGTACCATCTCTTTCCCCTCCCCCCCTGACGTCTGGAACCTTCGGGATGATTTTCCGAACCGCGAAGCTTCCAGAAACAGCAATCTTCCTATATAAGGCTGCAGTGGACGAGTCAGTCAGTTCTTGGCGAGCAGCTGTGAAGAGCGCCGTGCTAGTGAACGGACTGGAAGACTGTGTACGTGTATCAGAGGAGTTGTACGTAATTGTGAGTGTAGAGTGGACCTGTGACAGATGAACTGGCGAATTGTAATTGTGTGCGCTATGTAATTCTGTGTAATTGGCAAGTGTTCTAACTGTATTTCGGTGGAGATAAAGTACATTTTGAGTGTGTGCAATTGGACTTTTAATTTCACGAACCCACAAAGTGACATTATGAAACAATTTTACACCATGAATCACCTATACTTCTAATGTTGTGCATTCAGCACAGAAATTTTAATTTTGCAGCAATATAACTTCTAACTGAAATTTGCATTATTTTATCATTAGCACTGTTTTCTTTTATCCCTGTGGTCCAATCTTGTATACCACGCAACAGTTTATTGTTAACTATATTAATCCAAATACATAAAAAATGAAGCTAGCTAGAGTGAAGCAACAAATACTACACAAATATAACTATTTGTAACAGTAATTTCACTTATCTTAAAAGAAAATGATATAAATTTTTCTTATTAATAGCTGAGATCGATTTCATAAGCTCTTATTTACATCTTCAGTCACGAACAACTGTGTTGTCAATGCTACCATCGCTAGAGGTTACTATATTTTGCCAGTATTACCAAAATCTGAAAATGAAATAAACTTAAAACCAGAATAGACTGTCAGTATTTCAAAATTCAGTACGCAATGTTTATTTTTTAAAATAAATATTTTTTCACAAACCATCCTTGGGTTAATAAACATTTTCAAAAAATTTGGAAAGAGTTTGGTATAACTTTAGTTCACCAAAATAAATACAGTATTAAAAATTTAATACATTTCTCTAAAAAAGATAAAATTTCTAACAATAAAATATCTGGTATTTATCAATTTAGTTACTTAGATTGTGATCAGGTTTATATTGGAAAGACTAAATGTAATTTGGAAACCAAAACGAAAGAACATTTTCGTAACATTAAGTATAAACAGACTGATAAATCGGTTGTAGCAGATCATTTTTGGTCATTTAACCATGAAATAAATCCAGAAGTTAAATTATTAAAACAATTAAATGGCCCGAAAGATTTAATGATTTGGGAAAAAAAATTTATTTAAAAAAAATAAGCATTGGGTAATGAATTTTGAAATATTGACAGTTGATTCCTTTTTTAAGTTTATTTTCATTTTCAGATTTTGGTAATACTGGCAAAAATGTAGTGACCTCTAGTGATGGTAGCATTGACAATGCAGTTGTTTGTGACTGAAGATGTAAACAACAGTTTACCAAATCACTCTCAGTAATTAATAAGAAAAATTTACATCATTTTCTTTTAAGATAAATGTAGTTGCTATTACAAATAGTTATATTTGTGTAGTAAGTCAATCCAATTTTACCATTTTGCATTTCAAAGGTCTGTATTCCATTGTTTTCATTGACAAAATGCAAGTTGTTCTAGTAATGAATGCTTCCAAGCTTCTGCTTTGTTCATTGGTTTGGTTGTCCCAGTACATTTTGCTTAGAAACATTGCTGTCTGCTAGAATCATCAGCCTGTGCTCAGTGTTAAATTGTAAAATTTTCTCCATTTTTCGAGTGCCATTCTCTGTATCTGCCCGCCCATCAAAGTACATGCGAAAAAAGTTTTATTCCTGCAAGTAATTTGTTTAACATACAGCCTTCATCTAATACCTGGATGCTTGTAGTAGCATCTATGTCTTTACTGTTTATTATAATTGCTGGCCTTGTTCTTCAATCACCAGCCTTAGATAAGCTTGATGTTAACGGTATGCTGGCCAACTTGTTATTTATTAAATAGAATTATCGTATAAATGCTAAGTCGATACACTATTCATTCATTAGCTGTACCAAGTTGCATTCACAGCTGTTCATATCTGTGTTTTGTTGGATTCTTCTCAGTGCAATCTGATTTTCATGTATCGTTTCCTCATTGACGTATTTTTTGTAGTTGATTCAGTTTATACACCTATATTCTTGTTCTGTTGCAGAGCAGTCTTTTAAATGATGCTTCCTGAACATTCTGAGCATGTTTCTTTGTTTGTTTTTGCAGTGAGAAGCCTTGTGGTTTATTTGCTACGCTTATAGCACCGATTAACTGTTATCCCAATCACAAATGTGCCTGACATTTTTTAGTTTCTTACCCATCATCCAATTTCCTTCTGCAGTACTCAGTTCCAGAACAATATTCCTTTGTTTCTTCCTATCCTCAAATGCAAATAATGGCTTAGTGGCCCTCGTACTCCTCCATTTCTCTATTTTGTGTTGTTACAGCTGCTACAGTATTATCAGATGTAATGTTGTCTGCAATATTTAGATAGGGGAGAGTCGGGTATGTCTGCCCGGCGACTAGCTCTGCCCACATCTAGTTTTGGAAAAACCACGACAGATGGAAGCACTTGCTTGAGTGCATCTTGAAGTTTTCCTTGGCCGTGTTTCGCTGGCCTCAATGTGTGAGTGTATGTTGTTGGAAGCGCATAGTGTAGCATATATAGTGTTTTTGTCTGTGCGCGAGTTTATCTCTTGTACTCTTTCAACAGATTTTCCACTTTGTGACAGGTACATGTGTTTATTTATTTTATTATTCTGTTATCGTCATAATATTAAGTTTATAATTACAGTAGGTTAGCCAATAAATACTGGGTACTTTAGTAATGGCAGGAAATTTTCTAATGGTTGGTGTTTCGGCTATGACCAGTCACGGTAATGTCGGTTGGTGACGGTCATGTAATTGATAGTTTTTCTGTTATAAGTCTCATCAGTTCAAGTTACTATGGCTTCCAGTAAAGTAAGAGCGACTGTTAAGGGCACGTCGTCAGAAGAGAACATGAAACTTGCTTTGCATACCGCATAGACAGGGAAAACAAGAGCCAGGGAAGCTGCAAGGCATACCAAGGAGTTCTCTGCGGACAGAATTTCGAAAATAAGAAGGGGAGAGGAGATAAGTTTACCAGAAAATTTAGGAAGATTTGAATCCATGTTCTTTGAAAGCTGTGAAAACCAACTGCTTGAACATCTGAGGCAATTGGACAATATGCTGATGCCATTGGCGTTTCATTTAGCGGAAGGATTAAAGCTTCCACTAGACTTAATAGGGAGAAAAAGACGGCCGGCAAAGACTTTTACTACGGATTTGTGAAAAGGCAACCTGAACTCACCTTAAGGACCCCAGAATCCACGAGAATAATGTGAGCAGCTGGATTCAACAAACCTCACGTTGATCGTTTCTTCTCCAAGCTTAAGGAGTTGATGGAAAAGCACTCATTCCCTCTTTCTCGTATTTTCAACATAAATGAGACTGAAGTTTCATCAGTATACGAAAACAGCAAAGTTATCTTCTTTAAGGGGAAACAAGTTGCGAAACTAACTTCAGGTGAAAGAGGCCGCAACATCACTATCACGTTCTGCATGAGTGCAGCTGGATAATTCACTGCACCCTTGTTTATCTTTCCTCAGTAGAAGATGAATCCTTGACTGATGATTGGTGCCCCTGACGAGAGTCAAGGTATTGCTCAGCCTAACGGGTGGATGAATGAGGACATCTTTGAGATATGGCTTCAGCATTTTGTGAGACGTGTCTGTCCAAACCAAGAAAGTCCTGTGCTTCTGATCCTTGATAGCCACTGCAGTTATAAAGAGCTTAAGGTCATTCTTTATGCACGTTCCAATCACATCCACATGCTGTCCATCGAACCTCACAAACTGCAACCACTAGATAGGTCTTTCTTGAAACCATTCAAGTCAGCATATGCTGAAGCCTGTTCTTCATGGATGAGACAAAACCCAAGACTGACAATAACTGAGTATGACATTGCACATATTGTCGGCAATGCCTATAGCAAGGTATGTCGAATGGAAATTGCCAAGAAAGGATTTTTGTGCACGGGAATTCATCCACTGAACCCAGGGGTCTTCTCAGAAACTGATTTCATGCCGTCTCAAATGTCAGAGCTAGAAACTGCTTCCACTGCTGAAGTTGCGACTAATAGCACCATTTCTGCTGAAAAACCAAGTGACCGTTCAACAGCCAGCTTAGAAATAAATTGGATTCCAACAATTTCAAAGGCTTTGAAAGATCTCTCTCCGATCCCTGATGCTAGTAAAAGGAGACTGGCTATAAGAAAAAGAAAGTCAGAGAGAAGTGAAATTCTCACCAAGTCTCCGTACAAGAAAATCCTTGAGGAGAAGAAAAAAATGAAGGTTGCATCCGAGGAAAGAGGTTGAAAAACTTCAAAGAAGCAGAGCTTCAACACACCATCTACGTCACAAATGTCGGTGGATAAACAATATGAAAACAGCGAAAACTTTTGCATTATGTGCGGTGAAAGTTTTGATGAGGACTGGATCCAGTGTGAACAATGCAAGGGTTGGGCACATGAAAATTGCACCAATCTGGAAACTGGAGCAGTTAATTACACATGTGATAAATGTGTACAGTTGTGACATTCATTCTTGTCTTGTAAAACATAAAAATAGAGCAAAATTCAAATTTCGGTTAGTGGGCCTTCAAAATTTAAACATGCCAAAAAAATTCTATTTAACATTTTTTTTTTTTTTACATTCTCACAATTTGCTTCCATATTTTTGAGTTGCTACTATATCACTTAATCCACTAAAAATTTTAACTCTATGGTTAACTATATACGGTGGATCATAACTTAAAACATAATCATTTTTATATATATTTTACTATGCCACTTTTCCCTTGCTTTTCCCATAAATACCTCTAGTAAATTTGTATCTCTTTCATTCTTTATTTTTATAATTGGTATATTTTTATTCTCCCATTTTTTAGGTATATGCTGCTTCCTGCACACTTTTTACTTCACATTCTAATATGTAATGTAATTCCTTATCTTCTCTCCCACAGAAAGGACACTTATCTCAATTCATGCCTTTTCTGCTCTGTTTCTTTTATGTACTATCAATCTAGTCCACACCCAATCTTTCCAGCCTAGCTTATTACACACATCTACATATTTCTCTCAACACCAGTTCATCTTCATTTGGTTATATAATAATAAACTTTCCTTGTCTCTCAATTGTTGAAATATTTCTTGCTTCTCTACACCATCCACTGTATTTCTTACTTCCTTCCAAAACTTTCTGATTTACCTGCATCTTTCTTCCCATATCTTACCCATTTTTTATTTTCTGCAGAATTCTCTTCAAACCCAGAGTCCAGTTGCTCTCAGCTCCAGTTTTCTCTTGCATTATTACACATTGTCTTAGAATATTATGTTCTCCAACGCTCTTTTTCTGTACCAGTATTTCAGTGGCCTTTCCACTCCCATAACTTTACTACTCACTGTTCCCAACTCTAGCATAGCTGCTCCATTTGAGGATATTAGAGGCAATCCCAGTATCTGTTTGCAAAATGATTTATGTATTTTATCTACCATCCTCCTTCCCTGATTATCTCCCCAAATCTCTGATCCATAGATCATTTTTGCTTCTACCAATGTTTTATGAACCGTTTCTAACCAAGTAATTTTCCACAGACATGATCTTATGACGTTCATTGCTAATTTTCGGTCCACTAAAATCAGTACTGCTTACAAAGAATGACCCTGTTTATTACTGGTCTTTCTATTACATTTGATGTCTGATGCTACAAAAAAGTTGTTTTCATTGTCATAAGGATGTAGTAAAATAACTCTTTAGCCTAAAGTGGTTCTCTGATGTAAAATATTATAACTATATCTTATTGCAGATTTCTTCTTTAAAAGTGTTCACTATGGCAGACTAAAGTAACATATATTTATAAGTTATATGAGTACCTATCAACCTGCTGAGAAAGTATGCAAATCACTTTTCCAGCATACTGATAATTTAGAACACCTTGAGAGGTAATGTCTGCATTACTTTCTTGTATTAGTTCATGGATTGTAGTTGTTGTGGTTACTGGAGTGCTGGGAGCTGCCAGGAAACCATAAACATCCACACTGCAACATAAAGGACTGTGTAACTGAAGTTATTGATACATAACACTACAAAAGCAAATAAAAAATACCTAGCAAGAACACCTTATCATACCAGTGCTTGAGACGCTGGAAAGTTCTCTCACTGAAAGTCCCATAAAAAGGATACATATGTAGGTCAAAAAATACCTACCAAGAAAACCCTATCAGATCAGTGCTTGAGATGCTGGAAAGTTTTCTTGCTGAAAGTCCCATTAAAAGGACACAGAAGTAGGTCTTAGCACACTTAAAAAAAAAAAAAAAAAAAAAAAAAAAAAAAAAAAAAAAAAAAAAAAAAAAAAACCTGGTAATATTTTTAACTTTGTTAAATATTCCATGATATTAATTAATACAAGCTAAGTAAAAAGTGCTTACATTTTACTGTAGAAGCAAATTCTACCAAAATGATTTGAAGTTTTAATTTAAACAAGGAAAAATTTACCTAAATGAAATGCAAGTAAGTCACCATCTTTCCCACGTAAATAACAATAACTCATTGTTAATTATATACAGTGAAAACTCAAACAATTTTGTTATATATGCTGATGTGTGTTCATGAGTGATATTGATTTTTACAAATTCCAATTTCCAGTCAGAAAATACAAATTTTAATCTTTATAATATAACCTATTTTATCATAAATATATGACACTGCAAAACGGTTGAACATCCAAGTGGCTAAATGGAAAGAAGAAAGAAAGAAACAAAGAAAGAAAGAAAGAAAGAAAGAAAGAAAGAAAGAAAGAAAGAAGGAAAAAGTAAGAAGGAAAGAAATAAGGTAAGAAAGAAAGAAAGAAAGAAAGAAGGAAAGAAAGAAGGAAAGAAAGAAAAAGTAAGAAGGAAAGAAATAAGGTAAGAAAGAAAGAAAGAAAGAAAGAAAGAAAGAGAGAAAGAAAGAAAGAAAGAAAGAAAGAAAGAAAGAAAGAAAGAAAGAAAGAAAGAAAGAAAGAAAGAAAGAAAGAAAGAAAGAAAGAAAGAAAGAAAGAAAGAAAGAAAGAAAGAAAGAAAGAAAGAAAGAAAGAAAGAAAGAAAGAAAGAAAGAAAGAAAGAAAGAAAGAAAGAAAGAAAGAAAGAAAGAAAGAAAGAAAGAAAGAAAGAAAGAAAGAAAGAAAGAAAAGGAAGAAAGGAAGGAGGAAGGTGAAAATGATGGTGATGATCATAAAGTCATTTCCCATTAAGAGAATACGGTTTCCAAGGAGGAAGTTGTGTAATACTTTGTTTTAGAGCTGGTGTCATAAAACCAAGTGGAAAATTAAACAGAAGTATTTTAATAAACATACACAAACACACATACTAGACCACAATGCTAACAATTATAACAATCCAAACTAAGTAGGCATCTTTCCCAGTATCAGCTCTAAGATATGTATAAATTATTCTTATTATTTAAAGGTCCCACTATAATAGAAAATAAATGAACTGAACAGCAACTAGAGAGCTTGCAAGGTATTCCGTCATCAGATGGTCTCTTCAGTGATCCTTACAGAAATGAAAATTACAATTAAGTCATTAGATGCTTTGAATAAATATAATAAATGTATACATATTAAGTTGCTTACATATTGCTTGCATATTTAATATTTGACAGGGCTCCCATTGTTCTGATTACCTCAGTATGCCCTTAGGCGCTCTTGATCAGAGTTTGTATTTCTTGCAAAATATATTTCCATTCTTGATTTTATCACTATTTGCAGCTTAGTCATCTCAACTGTCACCTGTTGTGACAAACACATCAGTATTTTAAACAGCTAGAACAAGCATTGATTCCCGCAACGCCCCCCCACCAAAAAAAACTCCCAGTTAAAAAAAAAAATTGCAGTAAGGATTTTAGAGAGAGTAATCTGTTAACCCTAAAAGAGAGCTTGAAAACATAAATGTGGACAACCGTAAAATTAGATATTAAAAAAATCTGTAAGTCATTTATAGCATTTTGAAGTTTCATATGGACATAATTAAGCCTAAAAGGCTTACAGGTGTTGGCAAAAAGTACAATAAATGAGTAACCAAGGGAATTTCCAATTCTAGTAAAAGACTTAGATTTTGAAGTTCAATTAAGAAAGACAAAGACTCACATGTATGTCAGGAATATATTAAAGATAAACAGAGTGGTTTCTTAGCGCTTTGGCCGGAAATTCCATGGCAGTCTTGTGTGACACGTGTGAATGAACTCAAGGCTATGGGCTCTTCCACTTATCGAACATGCGGCAGCAGGCTTTAGTCAGCTGTTATTGCTCCTTGTGTGATGCGAGACTGTTGAATTTGTTTGCAATTGCATTATTGGATTATTACAACCCAGAAATGCTACACAAATTTTTGCTTGAACAAAGGCTATTTATGTATGACACTGTGAAAACTGACTCATGTAGAAGGATAGATGTGTAGGCAATTTCATGATAAATATTCTGGTGCTTCAGTTCAGAGTAGAGAAACTGTTAGATATCTAGAGAATAAAATAAGGAGAACGCGATAATTTAATGTTGTAATTTGTAAAAAGAAACGAAGGGTTCTAATGGAAGGAAAACTTGGATGAGATTGGTGAAGCATTTCAACAGTCTCTGAATAAATCTTTACAATGTGTAGCACAACAAGTCAGTGTTTCAAAAACCTCAGTACATATATCTATGAAACTGTTGAAATGAAAACCATACAGAGTGACTATTGTCCATCAATTATGACCACATGATGAAGTCCATGGATTTTACAAAATATTGCTGGCGATACTGTTGACCCACATTTAATAATTTTCTCAGATGAGGCATGCTTTCATTTAACTGGCCAAGTTGCTTCACAAAACAATAGGTATTGGTGTACTAAAAATCATAAACTACTTCACGAGGTTCTTTTACATGTTGAAAAAATAGGTGTATGGCACCAAGAATGTTTATCTGCTGAAGGACACCACTTTCAACAACAATTGTAAAAAATGTTAGTACTGATAAAATAAAAAGTAATTATGTTTATTTGTGTAATAGGTAATCAATATATTGTAATAATAATCATTAAAGCAGTAATAATATAGTATCGGTATCAATAATGAGAATAATAAAAATACACCCTGAAAATAGTGCGCAGAACATGCATCGCAACTACCGGCCAGATAGCTGAGGGATTGCGTGCGGAACATGCATTGTGAATATCGGCCAAAAGGCTGAGGGAACACATTATATATACAGTACTGTGGCAGGCAAACAGAAATAGTAATTTTGAGTTTCTTACACAGGCAAATCATAAACATAAAACAATGTGGACAACAACAAAGTATTTTAGTTAATTGATGGAAATTAATCATTTCTTCAATCTAGCCGTATATAGGCTAAGGTTTTTGATAGAAAGTCAACATGAAAAATTCAATGCCATGGCTGGGACTTGAACCATAGATCTGCTGGTTTCTGTCCAGTCGCTCTTACCCATTGAGCTACCATGGCCAACTTATCTTCATGACATTAAATTCTCCATTTGACTCGTATATTTCCCCGGTAAACCAGAATATTCTGCTCGAACAACGAGCTGAGACACATATTTAGTTCCTCTGGATCTATACAGACATAGCATACCTTGCTAATCAGATCGAAATACCTTCTCGTCACTCAGAATACTGTCACCAGGCCATTGTTGATCGAGGCGGCATGGCACTCAAAGGAAGGAGACGGATTTCTCGAGAGTTCGCCTTTGTTCTAGCTGGGTCTCGATTGTTGCAGGTAAACAGCTGTGTTTGTTGACCTTGTATGTTGTATTGTGTATGTGTACGAAGTGTATTTCTATGGAAATAAGGTGCAATTTTTTGAGTTTGTAACCTGGACTTTTGATTTCACGAACCCACAAAGTCACAATTGCTGTCAGAAGTGGGATGACATGGAGGCTGCATTGGAAAAGATTTTGGGGAAGATGACAGAAATGAGAGCAGCAAATGACAACCTCGCTGCGAAAACAGAAGCGGCAAATGACAACCTGGCTGCGGAACTGAAGGAAATAAAGATGGCTAATGACAACCTCGCCGCGAAGACGGAAGTAACAAACAACAACTTGGCCACGACAATGACCGTGAAGATGACCGAATTGACCACGGAAATGAAAGCGGCGAATGAGACCCTCGCCGCCAAGTTTGAGGAGGCTGGTGTAAAGGAGGACGTCACAGTTGGGCACGTCGGCGCCATCACCACCATCCCATCGAGTGACACTGCACGCCGTCAGTCGGCGTTTGGACGACAGCCGACACAACACTTGGAGCCCCGGCTGTAAGGCTTACTGGAGAGGGCGGCTGACCACCTGACCGCAGAACAGCTGGAGAAAGCTCAACAACTGCTGAGGAGATACCAGCGCATATTCAGCCAAGGCGACAGTTGAGTCCAGAGGGTCTACTCCCATCAGTCCTGGACCCGTGGAACCAAGACCCGGGCCTCTTAAAACCAGGGAGTTATCTGAGCTGTCCCACAGGGCGCTCAGCTTCTGCCGTGGGGCTTTCTATAGGGCAAGACCTGGGTGACAAACAAGGGGCCCCCCCCCATCTGGTCCAAGGATACAAGACGGGATGGAAGTGGATACGCCACTTACGCGCGCCAACACCAAAGGTGAAGGCTACCGATATGACCTCGGTAGGGCCGCCTGGCGATCTAGCACACCTACTAGCTTTGGAGGCTAGTACCCGGGAGAATTAATGGCTTCCCTCAACCCCGTCCGAAGACGTACCGATTTCCACGGGTATCGGGAACACACTGCCCCCTCGAGACCAACCCAATCCGAACAACTACCAGAGGGAGGGGCTCAGATGTTCGGCCCGAGGTTCCTCTAGTAACGTCAGAGGTACCACGAGTGCTAAGGGTCCGCAGCGCCCGCACCACGGCAGCTGAAGGGGACGGATCCCCTCCCCTATGGGAAGCCAAGGCGACAGTGACTACGGCCGCACGGACCGCGTGCTCCACCGCATCGACACCGGAGACGCCCGGCCTATTCGGCAGCCACATAGATGCGTTCCGCTGGCGAAACAAGCGGCGGTACGGGATATGGTAGATGACATGAAATTCAGGGGAGAGATTGAAGAGTCTGACAGCCCTTGGTGTTCCCCTGTAGTTCTGGTGACAAAGAAGAACGGTGAGCTACGCTTCTGCGTGGACTACAGGAAGCTGAACGCCATCACCCGGAAGGACTGTTTACCCTTACCCCGGATTGACGACACCCTGGACACGCTAGCTGGTGCACAGTGGTTCTCGACCCTGGACATGAAGTGGGATTACTTGCAGGTGGCTCTAGACCCGAGAGACAAGAAAAAGACTGCATTCTCGACAGGCCAAGGGCTTTGGCAGTTCAAAGTTATGCCCTTTGGCCTCTGCAACGCACCAGCTACCTTCCAACGCCTAATGGAATCAGTGATGAGAGACTGACTTATGATGCCTGCCTGCTATACCTGGACGACATCATCATAGTTGGTAAGACTTTTGAAGACCATCTCGAGAATCTGAGTAAGGTGCTACAGAGACTGCAGGCGACCAATTTGAAGCTAAATGTAAAGAAGTGCCAGCTCTTCCGCACGGAGGTGAACTACTTGGGCCACATAGTCTCACCAACCGGAGTGGCCACAGACCCGGAGAAGACACGGGCCGTGAGAAATTGGCCTTGGCCAAAGGATAAGAGAGAATTGCGCAGTTTCCTAGGGCTGTGCAGTTATTACCGTCGTTTTATCAAGAGGTTCTCCAACATCGCCAAACCCCTCACTCGCCTGACTGAAGAACACCGGCCCTATGTGTGGATGGAGGACGCCGACGACGCTTTCCAGC
The DNA here is from genome assembly GCA_030765055.1 of Mantis religiosa. Lineage (NCBI taxonomy): Eukaryota > Metazoa > Arthropoda > Insecta > Mantodea > Mantidae > Mantis > Mantis religiosa. The sequence goes on along the minus strand of CM060950.1, from coordinate 149,548,523 downwards.
ACCTGAAGAAGACACGTGCAGTGCTTCTATTCTGGGATTTCCACAACCAAGTGGCACCTTCATTGTGGACACAGACGCCAGCGACCACTGCATTTGAGGCGTCCTATCCCAAGTCCAGGACGACCACGAGCGGCTGATAGCCTACTACTTCAGCAAAACGCTGTCCAAGGCAGAGAACTACTGCAACACCCGACGAGAGTTACTGACGGTAGTAAAGACCTTGGAGCACTTCCACAAATACCTGTATGGTCAGCCATTCCACCTGAGAACTGACCACTCTGCCCTAACACGGCTACTGAGCTTTAGAAACCTGGAAGGCCAGACAGCACGATGGGTAGAGAGGCTGCAGGAGTACGGCTTCACCTCTGAACATCGTAGAGGGAAGAGCCATGGTAACGCAAATGCCATGTCCCGAACACCCTACCCAGAGGAGTGCGGCCACTGCACTGGAAGAGAAGGAGCGTGCCGCAGCTGTCCGAGTGGTCACAGCAGTTCCTGCGGATGGCTGGGATAGCGTAGGCCTGAGGAGAGAGCAGCTGGCGGACGCAGACTTGGAGCCACTCTTGAGAGAAGTGAAGGCAGGTACAAGACAAATCTGGGAGGGCATTGCACCGAGGAGTGCCACCTACAAGTTGTACTGGGCCCAATGGGACTCACTGAAGACAAGAGAGGGCGTGATGTTCCGGGTATGGGAATCGCCTGATGGGAAGACGCAGAGAGAACAGTTGGTACTTCCCCAAAGCAAGGTCCCGGAAGTCTTGGAGGAAGTGCACGCCGGTAATTCAGGAGGACACCTGGGAGCAAACCGAACTCCGATCCCCCAGATGCCTACTTCGGTAGGTACGGGTTTGGCGCACCCGGGGTCCCGATCCAACAGTCTCCCTCGTGTGGGCTCCTCTTCGTGGTTGAGGGAGACGGTCAACAGGCCCACCCATGTGTAGGCCGTGCGTGGAGACCCGTTGAGAAGGTTTTTAGATTCTTGTCTTTTAGGATCTAGTGAACGAAATTTTTAGTAGGTTTTGATTGATGCTTTTTATGTACGTGTATTTTTAATAGGTTTTGTTACACTTGTATAGGTTTTAGAAAGTTTTATATCTGGCTTTTGCCATGACTAATTTTTTAAAGGGCGCTGATGACCGCCGTAGTTGAGAGCCCTTATGTATATATATATATATATATATATATATATATATCATCGACAAACTCCGACAGCGCTACTACTGGCTGAGGCTCCGAGCAGATGCTGAGAGATGGTGCCGTCAATGTCGTGTGCGCGGCGAGTAGCGGCCCCCAGACTAGGACCTGGGGTAGCATGCAGCAGTACAACGTCGGAGCGCCATTCGAAAGGATTGCTGTCGACATAGCTGGACCATCCCCAGTGTCCGACCGTGGCAACAAGTACCTGATGGTGGTCGTGGACTATTTCACCAAGTGGCCGGAGGTGTATGCCATCCCGAACCAGGAGGCAAAGACAATCACAGACTGCCTTGTGGAGCAAGTGTTCTGCCGATTTGGGTTGCCGTTAGAGCTCCACAGTGACCAGGGCACCAATTTTGAGTCCAACCTGATGAAGGAGGCACCCCTACATCCCCAGTCAGATGGCATGGTGGAGAGATACATCAAGACCTTAGAAGAGCACCTGAGGAAGGTCGTGGCCAGCCATCAACGAGACTGGGACGTCAAGGTGCCACTGTTCTTGCTGGCCTACCGCTCGTCTACACACGACACCCCTGGGATGATGCCAGCCAGCTTAATGTTTGGCCGAGAGTTACGCCTCCCTTGTGATCTGGCTTTTGGAACCCCCCCGGATGCAAAACAGCCAGCAACTGAGTATGTGGAGAAGCTAGTGGACCATGCATGAGATGGCTCGCCGACATGCATGAGATGGCTCGTCAAAACATCCAGAAGGCGAGTGACCGCATGAAGACCCGATACGACAGGCAAGCCAACAGCCAAGGGTTCCAGCATGGTGACCTAGTCTGGTTTTACCGCCCTACCCGGACCAAGGAACGATGCCCGAAGCTCCAGCAACCATGGCAAGGACCATACTGGGTGGTGAAGAGGATTAATGACGTGGTCTACCACATCCAGAAGGTGCCCCGAGGGAAAATGTTAGTGGTACACCTGGATTGTCTGGCCGATTACAATAGTGTTGTTTGGGTCAACCAGCCTTGAGAAGGGAGCAGTGTCGCCAGGCCATTGTTGATCGAGGCGGCAAGGCATTCAAAGGGATGCGCAGTGCAGTGTGTAGATAAAAGCTTGCCGAAACGGCGGGAGGGGGGAAGAAGACGGATTCCTTGAAAGTTTGCCTTTGTTCTAACCAGGTGTCCATTGAGAAATTTCTAGGATGTTAGTAAACTATAAAAAGGCAGCCCGCCCGCTAAAGAGGAGTTAGTCAGTAATTGAACGCATGCGGGTAAACAGCTGTGTTTGTTGACCTTGTATGTTGTATTGTGTATGTGTACGAAGCGTATTTCTACGGAAATAAAGTGCAATTTTTTGTGTTTGTAACCTGGAATTTTGATTTCACGAACCCACAAAGTCGCAATACCAATTTCCGGTAAGCCTGAGGAATGGCAATATTGTGCTGTGCCCACTGTAACATTCTGGGCTCATATGCCAACAGCTTAGCAGCAGGACGGTATGATGCAATACCAGTATCCCTTAATTGCATATTCAACTGTTTTATCCAGAAAGACAGAAAAGGTTGATTCCTCACAACCACTAGCAGGGCTTCATCTTGAACAATTGTTATTGCAAGAGGCCTACCTGAACGCCTGCGTGATTGGCCCATACAACCTCTCTCCTTCGTAATACTGGTCTAGTCATTGCTTCACTGTTCTTCAGTTAAAACCCAACCCTGGAAATTTGCGAAGTATTTTCACCATGAGTAGCAGTCAGCTCCACACAATCATGTGGAAGTGGCATGCTACTTTACTGTGATAAAATCTTAAAGGAAAATTACAATACAATGCATAAAGAACTTCCAGCAACATTTTTGCATGCACAGAAAAATACAAAAGTATAACTGGGATTGATTTGGAACGTAATCCCTCCGCCCACTAGATACAGCATCCATTTTACCACTGAGCTATGACAACAGATATTAAAACATAGCTTATACACAGCATAGATGGTGGTTCTATAAAAACTGTTGCTTCACGTATGTTTCCTCTTCTTGCATATTTTCTAATGCCATTTAGTAATAACTTAGCCGGAAGAAAACATCTATAAATTGGTTCATTACTACTTCTGAAAAACTAAATGTGTTGGGATAAAAATATTGACTGTACACTGGGGTTCAAAACACGAACTCCCAGTCTTCATTATACAGTATGTGTTTTACCACTGCACTAAAAAAAAAACACTGCTAGATCGCTGATTAAAGAGCGCCAAATTGTAGAGCATAGATGTTGCTTCTATTAAAATCATCATTCCACATGTTTCCCATGTCTTTAATATTTTGCAGTGCCAAGCAGTAAGAGCTTAGCCGCAAGAGAACAGTTGTAAATTACTTCATTACTGCATCTAACAAAGTAAAAATTTTGGGGGTAAAAAGTATGTTCATGCTTCAGGATTCAAACCGTGAACCCTTACACTGCTTGTCACAACCTATGTTTTGTCACTAAGCTACAACAGAAGGTGCCCTATATACAATATAGTCTTTCTGTTAAAATCATAATTTCAAGATTTTTCCATTTTCTTACATAGTCTCTAGTCTCATTTTCTAGCTTGATGTGAAGAGGTGGTAGAAGAACATCTTCACTGGCTACCAATTTCTCATTCTGTAAATTTTTTTCTCCTGCTTTCCAGTTCCTTTGAGGTCAAGGTATTTCTGTCTCGACTGTCCCACTTGCACAGAAAACATCCATATTTCGCATAGCCTTGTTGCATTCCTAATATCATAGCAACTATTTTCAAGTCGCCACATATTTTCCACTTATGGTCTTCATACTTGATTAATAGCAGCATATATTTAAAACACCATAGGACTCTTTAAAAACACCATAGGACTCTTTAGTCAGAGTGGCACACACAACTGGAGCAGAAGGCAATGTATTTCCATTGTGAAGGAGAACACCCTTCAGACTGTGTTTGGAGCCATCTATGAAAAATCTGTAACTCATATTTGAAGTTTAAAGCACTCATGAGGCCAGGAACATCACCACAGCATGTCATCGTGCCTTCAGTTGTAAAATAAGGAAGAAAGATTTGTTCTCTATGTCTAAACTCAGTTATTTTCATACCTGATTCTAATAGATTACATTCTTGCAACCTCGATGCCAGTAGTTCTGCTTTTTGTTTGCTTAAGCCTAAATCAAGAACTAGATCGCTCAAATATGCTTGTGTTACAAAACCTGTAGTCGAAGACTCGTGGACAGTATGATGGATCATTTTTTTCAGGAGATGATGCCAGTTCTTCACTCACACTTTCTGCATTGTCAGTATCTGATTCGTTTCCTTCATGTATTGGTCTGGTAGGTACTGGAAGAGTTTCTGAGTGTGGGACTGGTCTGATTGCAGAATTCATATTGGGGTACACTATATGTCTTTTAGATTTCTGATTTGTATAACCATGAACATCTGTCAAACAAAAATAACAGTCTGTAAGCAGTACTTTCGTTCCCTCCATAAATTGGTACTGCAAACAATTTGCAGTTACCTTTACCCTTCTACGAGTTTATCAATGTAACATAGCACATGATGCAACAAATGAGGGGTACCCAGTCGTTCTCCTCATCTCCAAGTTGTATTCCAAAATAAAGTTTGTAAGCTTTTCTTTTTTACAATGGGCAAAAATTTACAAATATATATTTCAAACTGTTTACCAGGAAACAATGAAATAATACTAAATGTAATATATAAGCTACTCACGTCATCTACCAACAAAGTCAGGATAACCTCACAATTTCACACCCTCTTCGAGTTACAATCTGTATACTCCACTTTTATGGTTAAAGAGATTCATTTAAAAGAGAAATATGGACAGTTTTACAGTTTTGTATACTACAGTTAGATATGTAATATATTTAAAATATATAGCAATATTACATAAAAAAGGTTTCCACTAGTTAAAATGCCAGTTTAAGACTCAATTTTAAACAGTAGAGTACCAATGATTTGCATATTCAGATAATTCTGTTGGCAAAAGGAAGGGAAACAGTTAAAAATGTAAATTGACAAAATTAATTGTTGCCAACTGCTGCAAAGCAAATGTCACCGATTTTACTGCACCTTTAAATTATCAGTGACATTAGACATATATCTTCGCATAACTAAAACACTGTGCCTAATAGTGAATTTCTGATTTCGGATCTGAATTTCTCACATGAAAATCCTTTGGAAACATATATTTCCATATGAGAAAAATGACTCTTGTCGAACAGGGTGATTTGTCACATACATTTACAACATGGGCATATGCCCAGTAAACTGCTTACTCGTCAGTTTAACTACCTACAGTATAACAGTGTATAAAAATCAACCAAACATGTTTACATAAACTTTATTGAATAATATTTACATATTTATGTTTAAATGTTTTCACTATGCCCATATATTATTTTATGCATAAGTGCTAATATAATACAGTGGCTGCAATGGAAATCTTTACATGGTAATAAAAAGAACAAACACTGACTTTATATGGTTTTATTTTTTAAGTTCTCTATACAATTAGCACTTGGCCATATTTCCCTTAACTTGTATCACCTTCATGAATCTCTATGCATTGAATCTGCTAAATTTTCAAAATATTTCTGTCCATTTCCACCCATGTCTTTTTCAACAGGTCTTGCAGCTACTTAATAATTGATGGTTGCAGCTCTTCTATTTTATTTTTCATTTGATTCCAAGCATTTTCTATTGGATTTAGGTCCAGAGAGTTACCAGGCCAGTCAAGTACACGTATATTATTGTCTTTCAGGAACTTCTGAACCATCTTTGTTCTATGAGCAGGAGCACCATCATGCATAAAGAACTGATACTGATGAACTGGCCAAAATTTGACTAAATGCTGTTGCAGCACTTCTAAATCATTACTTCCTTTCATTGTTACATTGTTAGGGAGAAAGTACAAGCCATCTCTACCAAAATTATCACTAAAACCACCCCATACCATCACACTTTCTGGATGTTTTGACTGTAAACTTTGGATCATACCGTGATACATTTTTTGGTCTTCTCACCTTTTTGAACCTTTCTCTGACCAATATGAAGGGCTTTCATTAGAAAACATTATTGTGTGCCAGTCCTATGATGTCCAGTGCTGCTATTCTTGCAGAAATATACTTCTTTTCTTCATCATAGCTTCAATTAAAATGCCCTAATTAGTAAACCTAAGTCTTTTTGAAGCTGATGCTGAATGGTCCAGATTGCAACACTATTAAGCAGGTCTGGATGATTCTTTTTTAACTCTGCTGCTGAAATCCATGGATTAGCCATCACTTCACATTTTAGGTCATCAGTCCTTGGAGAAGTCTTTCATTTACCACTTGAGCCTGTCTTTCGAGCTGGTGTGGTGCCATGTGGCAAAGGTGCTGCTGTGTGTTTTAGGTCATAAATGGCTGGTCTTGAAACCTTTAGATCAGCAGCTACACAAATTACAGAGGTACCCACCTCTAACAGTAGTAAGGCAGAGTCTTCTCAGAAGTGAGCTTCTTGCATCCCATTTTGTGTATTAGATGCAGAAATACACACCTTCTAAAACAGCACTCAGATCAAAAATTGAATTACAACACACAGTAAACAAGTCACTGTACAGCAAATACTAGAAGCAGACTGAGACCTGGGCTGCCAATTAAAGGAAGCTGCTGCTGTACACTCGAGAATCACGTGATTAGTAGCTCCGCCCACTTTTTGTATAACTGGGAGAAGGGCAAACTGAGCACATTGTCTATGTAAAGATTTTCCTTGCGTTTAAAATACAAAGATTTCCATTATGGTGACTGTATGTAGTCCTAGAGACTGTCGTCCATGTACTCTTTTACTGAATAATATGCTTTATCTCTAAGAATCTTTTTTACTGTATTAAGAAATGCATTTCTGTTTTTAATGTCTATGTATAAAGACTAGAATTGAGTCATACTGTTTAAAACTTGTAACTTCACTCACGTCAAAAAGACAGGTTTAGCACTTCTTGTGTTATTTTTTTAGTTTTTCCTGATACAGGCATGCATGCATGATTTTTCTTGATTTGTTTGAAGCTGTTTGAATTTCCTGTTTAACTTTTTATTTTTGGATTTTGGATTGACATGAGTGAAGTTACAAGTTTTAAAAGGTATGACTCAATTTTAGTGTTTATACATTATATATCTTTCCCCAACCTGCCGCCTCTCTCCAGAGTATGATATTATATGCCATAACAGAATGAAAGTAGTTGTGGTATACAATAGTTCTGGTTTCAAGTTTGTAATTTTTGTCAGGCAATACATATTAAAGCAAGCGCTACTTAATTTTTTACCAATATATTGAAAATGTACCTTCTATTTCAGCTGCTCATTTATGTATACTCCTAAAATTTTTCCCATACTTGTGGGACTTACTGTAGCAATGTTTGCATTATTTATAGTGTTGTTTGCTCTTGCATGCCTTGAATTCAATTAAAGTAGTTTTTGTTGTATTTAGTTTTAGTCCATTATTATCAAACCATCATCTATATCATGACCAATGCATTGCTTCAAAAGAGATTTGAAAAGCTTGCTTCAGAGAGAAGCTTACTACAGCATAGATGGGTTTCCAGACTCAATTTAATAGCTAAATAAATTTAATTAGCTATTTAAATTAAAAAATATTGCAATTAAGTTCATGAGTACACTTTTATACTGATTAATGTAATTTGACAAAACCATATTGTCATACTAGTCCATCCATCCCTCTAATAGCTCCAGAAACAAAAACATTATGTCGAAAAATTAAGCAAGTCCTCATGCTCTTCTAAATTAATCTCTTTCTCATCATTACAGATAATTACTTCCTTCTTGTGCCATATACTTTTATGAGTTTAATCGATTTTTGAAAATAAGGCACTCATCTGAGCCATCTGGCATCACCCATAAATGTGCTGGGATGTTAAGTACAGGATACACTAGCCTTGCAAATTCATTGAGGACCAACTTAGGATCTACTTGATGGAAAAGTAATGGTTCCAGCATCAAAATCTGTTACAAGGCAGCCAAGGGAAGGTGACATGCTGGTACATGCTACTCCATTACTGCACCCTACTTATGTACAGGGATGACATGTGGCCATTCAGTGGGCCTTGGTTCATAGGAATGTCATGCTTGAAGTTTAACTTATTTCAAAGTATAAACTTGGAAGAAGCATAGGGACAGTGAAGCACGAATTACTACAAAAATGAATCGAGAAGATATTGACACATTGCTTCACTCACAGTCGAGTATCAGCTGATGATAGGAGCAAGAGCTCTTGAAACATGTCCTGTGAATAAACAGTGCGAGTGAAGCAATGTGTCAATATCTTCTCGATTCACTTTTGTAGTTTAACTTATTTCCTCTTTAATTTCTACCCCCTAGAAATTTGTCACGTTATAATATGCACAATTATGACATACTAGCATTTCATAGTGGACTATGGAACTCTGTTACTGAATACAGTACAGGCAATCTTGCATTCCAGAAGATTGCCTGTAATTTTTGACAATGGGTGCCATTCTACCATTTTCCCTTTTAAATGTTAAAATATTGCTTAAAAATGAAATGTTCAACCCTTTCACTGCTACATTTATTTCAGTTTGCTAATCCCTCCATCCTAAGTTATTTTTGCAATATTAAATTCTTTTTAAATAGTGTCGCGGCAACAGGCATAAAAGTTTCGGCACAAATAGAAAACAAACGGCGGATAATGTTTCATGGTAATAAAGAGCTTGCATAATCAGTTTACGATCGTGCGGCTAGTGTACACAAAGGAACTGATACGGGGCTAGCGTTCACAAAGCGCCGACAATTAACGTTAGCGTCGATAAGCAAGAGATGGATAGATGCGTAGGCTTCCACGGCCTGTGTCTTGATGTGTGATCTTGGCTTCCGATGAAGGCCGCGTCATCTTTGTCGAAATTGCCGACGTTTCGCTCATCTTGTTGTGAGCTTCTTCTGGGCTCTTGAAGAAGCTCAGAAGCCCAGAAGAAGCTCACGACAAGATGAGCGAAACGTCGGCAATTTCGACCAAGATGACGCGGCCTTCACCGGAAGCCAAGATCACACATCAAGAGATGGATAGTTTATCACAGAGGTGAAAGACTTGCCGACCCAGATAGGGTTTCACGTTTCTCGAAGGTAATAGAATATTCGGACTACGTCATTATATGCCTTGTTTATTCCAGAAAAATCTAGTGATTGACAGAACAGTCTGGAATACATGAATGGGTGTATAAAAAGAAGCCATGGCTAGTGATGAATCAGTTGTGTAGCAAGAGTGTTGTAAAGAAGGCTGATCAGAACGTTTGTTGTGGTGTGTATGTGACGTAATGTTGTTACGAGAGAATTGAACAGTATATCTCTATGGAAATAAAGAACATTTAGAATTTCGGCAAACTGGACTTTTAATTCTACGAACCCACAAAAAAACAACTGGTGTCAGGAGTGGGATGTCACAACATGGAGGCTACATTGGCACAGCTTCTAGAGAAGTTGGAGACGGCAAATAACAACTTGGCCGTGAAGATGACCAAGTTAACAACGAAGACGGAAATGGCTAATGCTCGGCGACTACAAAACTATCCACGAGGCGCTAAAGGCAGCATTAAGGATGGAGGCGGCCAAGGTGACAGCTATCCCGACGTCGAGAACGAGGAGTGTTCGCTACACCGGAGACACAAGACCAGCCGAGGGACGCCGCCGAAGACCTAGTGGCCTGTGTTGGGGATGTGAACAGCCGGGACACCTGGAGAGAGACTGCCCACACCAGGAAGAGCAGCCGGAAAACGAGTAAGGGCCGTCGTGGAGAGGGGTACGTCGGCGCCATCACCGCCATCCCCTCGAGTGACACTGCGCGCCGTCAGCCGGCGTATGGATGACAACCTCATCGCGGACGGTTGGGAGAGAGGGATGCCGTGCCGCGTGCTGGTGGACACCGGGGCGGCCGTGACCATCATCAGACCTGACGTAGCCAAGGGTTTGCCAACGAAAAAGCCGAGGCGACCATACCAGCTTGTGACGGAATCGGGTGACACCTTGCCTGTGGAGGAGGCCCTATTGAAGTTGACCTTGGCACGGAGTGCCGTACGTCTGTGGGTGTTCGTCGCGAAGGTGGCTGAGGAGGAGATACTGGAATTGGATGCCCTCAGGAACCACGAGGCGACGGTCGACGTCGGCAGGAAGGTCCTGCGGTTCAATGGAGAAGAGATGATACTCCGGCAACCCGACAAGCGCCTTGCAATCTGCAGGGTCATTTTGAAGGAAGACGTGGTGGTCCCCGCGATAAGCGAGGTGGTGACGGCGCGACTGGAAGGCCAGTGGACGAAGAACATGATGCTGGACCAGATGACGCCTGTGCACGGACTCTGTGTAGCCAGGACTTTATTGCCGTGCCGAAAGGAGGTGCTAGTGAGACTGCTCAACCTGTCAGACACCGATCACGACGACCAGGCGGAACGGAGCTGGGGACGTGCGAACCCGTGGTCAGTGTAACCGCAATCGTTAAGACCCAGGAGCCGGTGCCAACACAACACCTGGGGCCCCGGCTGGAAGGCTTACTGGAAAGGGCTGCCGACCACCTGACCGTAGAACAGCTGGAGAAGGTTCGACAACTGCTGAGACGATACCAGCGTGTCTTCAGCCAAGGTAACAGTGACTACGGCCGGACGGACTAAGTGCTTCACCGCATCGACACCGGAGACGCCCGGGCCATTCGGCAACCACATAGACGCGTTCCGCTGGCGAAACAAGCGGCGGTACGGGATATGGTAGATGACATGGAATCCAGGGGAGTGATTGAAGAGTCTGACAGCCCTTGGTGTTCCCCTGTAGTTCTGGTGACAAAGAAGAACAGCGAGCTACGCTTTTGCATGGACTACAGGAAGCTGAACGCTATCACCCGGAAGGACTGTTTCCCTTATCCCAGATTGACGACACCCTGGACACGCTAGCTGGTGCACAGTGGTTCTCAACCCTGGACCTGAAGTTGGGTTACTGGCAGGTGGCTCTAGACCCGAGAGACAAGGAGAAGACTGTTTCTTAGTTTCTTAGTCTGCAGAGCACCAAGCTGGTTATCACTTTCTTCAATTTCACTGCCACTACTATCAACACTAACACCAAAAACGACTTCATCACAATCTTGATCACTATCAGCACCATCTGAGTCCAAAAACTTGGATGGCATTGCATTAAAGTCTAATAATTCTTTATTACTCAAAGCGTGTCTGGCAACGCTAGACAAAGCCATTTTACACAACCTTAAATTTCCGGAATCCCTGGCATCCCATAACACAGGCGTGTAGCTCTGGTATCACAACACCAGATTGCTGATGCAGACCTTGAAATATTTTGCAATAGAGAGCAGTACAAGACAACTAAAATATTGAGAGACATTTCATTCACACTACAATAGATGGCAGGAGCATACTATGCTATAAAATTGCCTTCAGAAATGCTTGACTGGGGCCTATACATTCATTTTTAGTGCAACATATGTAATGCATATACACGTTATTAGCACATGGAGACTGAAAGTCTGTAATGGATATATATGTTATTAGCAGTGAAAGGGTTAAAGAACATAAAAGAGTAGTAAGTTTATGTCATTTCATTTTATTATTGCAGAAAGTACTAAGAAAATATTACATGTGTGCTAAAACTTACTTGACAGCATGACAACTCTGGAATATATCCAGCTTCCAAACAATCAAATTGGTTTGAAACCAACATTTCAAATTTGTTGGTCTTTTTATCTCTACAGTAATACCTCAAACATCAGTTTCAAACCATTTATATAGCTAAACTTTGCACGATATAGGACAACTCTATTAGTTGTTAAGATACAGCCAAACAATATAGGGCAAAATTGTTAGAAATTAAGTTTTAAACCATAATCTTCATTTTACAAGTTTATTTTTTATCAAGTAATCAACAATAACGTCTCAGTACACAATTCAGGAAAGAGTGGAAATGGTTCTTATCCATGCTGTAGGCATGAGTCTATGGGAAGCTGCAGAGAAATACCACAGATACATCGAGATAACCATCCCACATCACGCAACAATTAGTCATTTACTGGAGCAGTTCAAGGCAGGAGAGAGTATCCATAACAAACAACAGTCTGGATGGCCACATACAGCAAAAGATTCTGCAAATTCAGCTAAACTGACAGTCAGTTTCAGTCAACAAGAAAAGTTGCTCAAGAAGGTAGCATCAATCAAGGATGCATGTCCAGGATATTATTCAGAAATCATTTCCAACCATACTGTGTGCATTTTTTCCACAACTTCATGGAAATGAAACAGATAGAAGGATGTAGTTCTGTGAGTGGTTTGTAAAAAGAGGGACACAGCAGCCACACGCTAAAGCTGATATTCTTTTCAGTGAAGAGGCCTGTTTCCATCTGAATGTAACAGTAAACAGACATAACAATTTATTAGGCAACTGAGAACCATTATACTGTTGTAAATGTTCATCATCAGATTGACCCAAGATTGAATGTGTAGTTTTTGCTAGAATTGGGGATGTTATCATTGGTAATGTATATCTTAAAAATAAGCCCAATACTGCAATGTAAAGAGAGCATTTGGAAATGACACTCCTCCCCTATTTGGATAATCTATCCCTAGAATAAACAAGAGGGTTGTTTTAGTTAATTGATGGAAATTGATCATTTCTCCACACTAGCCGTATATAGGCTAAGGTTTTTGATAGAGTCAACATGGAAAATTCAATGCCATGGCTGGGATTTGAACCACGGATCTCCTGGTTTCCGTCCAGTCACTCTTACCCTTTGAGCTACCAAGGGTATGGAAATTAATCATTTCTCCAAACTAGCCATATATAGGCTACCATCTAGTCACTCTTACCCTTTGAGCTACCATGGCCAACGTGCCGTACTGACATTAAATTCTCCATTTGACTCATATATTTCCCCAGTAGACCACTAGGGGCTCTCGCATCTGAGATACACCATTTGTGGCGACTTACTATCGTAAGTACTTAAGTCCCAGGCTTCATCATTTAACTCTTATTATTTTAATTAATTGATGGAGATCCGTGGTTCAAATCCCGACCCCATATTTTGGAGTAATAACTCACTAAATGCTGAATGAATTTTTACCTGAACGTTGAATGGGCCTAGGGTGTCCAATGAAATGGCTGCCTTGGTAACCGTGTTTGACACCACTTGACTTTTTCCTCTGCGACCATCTCAAATCTGTAGGGTATGGGAGCAGGTCCCAAACACTACAGGACTACAGGTTAGCTTAGAGGAATCTGTGCAGCAAGAACACCTAGGTGTTACATAATGTGCACAAGAGTTATGTGAAGCATTTGGATGTGCTGTCAACAGAATGGAAATCCACTTCAACAATTCCTCACGCAGTGTCCAAGCGGTACAGCTGCAGGACATAACAGTTCAAGTCTTAGTTTGTTTCAGTTTGCCACTCTCTCTGAGTTTGCTATTGCAAATGTAAATTTTTTGTTAACGTCATACATAATATATGGATATAACATTGGTTAGTGACGAGTGTCAATAAACCGACTACAAATAGTTTTTACGATTAACATTGGTTTGTTTGTTTGTTTGTTTGTTTGTTTGTTTGTTTGTGTTTGTTTCAGTTTGTCATTTCAATATACATTTTTTTTCTTAAGTTTGTGATTTCAGACTAATAAAGTTAAGTAATAATTAACCTAAATGGTGAATCTTATGTCACAACAATTTAACTCCTGATATAGAACAGTATTTCTGACAACTTTATTATTGTATATTGTTTTTTAGATAGCTGCACAAATAATAAGAGTTGTCCTATGTCACACAACTTTTGAATCACCTTGTATACAAAGCTGGAAGCCCCAAAACATCTAGAGTTAAGATTATAAATATCACAAGAAAAGTGTAAACATATAGTATCACAAAAATTAACACAAGATGCTGATTACTGTCTTAATAGTCATTCTCTTTAAGAGCATTATTTAGATTTAAAGGTCTCATGGATCTGAATTATACAGCACAGTTTACAATAAATATCTCACATGCATCTTTAATTTACTTGCTTTATTATTAACATCATAAATACATTTATACATAATCACTAGTCAATGGACACCACCATTTTGCTCTCCCACTCCCACTTTTTTCAGTATGGCTGCTTGTGAGGAACTAAATTTAACTATACTTAATCATTTTTAACTATTAGGTACATCAATTACTTCTGTTAGAACTGATAGGCCCAGTTTCAATTAATTCTGCAAATGAAATAGTCATACAACTAATAAGAAATACACTGTAGCTCACCCTCACAAAACTATGTGCTGCTAATAGGCTTAGCAAGCATGAAATACAAAACTAGCTTTATAACTTTAAAGCAAAAGAAACAGGAGAATACAAATAATAGTAAAAGCTCTTACCATACTTCTTCATCCTCTTGTGCAGTAAAATTGAGTTGTTCAGGATTGGAAGCCTTCTCTTTACTTGCAGTTTGCTTGAGCATAATTTTTGGCCCTAGATTTCTATTTTGTGACTGGCTAAAGAAATTGTGCTCTAATTTACTTACATACACACAACACCTGAAATAAATTAAAAAACACATAATAGACTTCCTTCAGTTTGCTACACAAAATTCTTTATGATTCTTTTACAGAACCCTATATTCTTTAGGTGAAACAGTTTAGAATATAGCTGTTGCTATAGAAGTTACAGAAAAATTCTTTAAATACTTTGTGGGAGGGAAGAAAATGATTTTGTTATGTAAAGGTCCATCTGGTCATCATTTAAAATGTATTCTTTCATATATCTTTTGGTTATATTGTCAAAATACACTATAGTCAATGATTGCTCTGTCTTTTAGTTCAGCATGGATATAAAAAATTACTTCAATACAATTTCTAGCTACTTATTATTTCCACAGAAATTAACAACAAATACTTGCAGCATGACAATATACTGCTAGATGTGCACTTAAAATTTTGACCATATAGCTTAATGGTTTTGTAAATGATGCAGGGAAACTGAAAGAACTTCCCCCCCCCCCCCCCCCTTCAATTCCTTTACTTCCCTAAAACAAGCTTGTTCAAACCCTGTATATGATAAAAGCCATCTTGAACACCAGAATTATGATGCAGTTCTAAAGTCCAATTAAGATCTAAATAAATCCTACTTCTGGGAAAACACTGGGAAATGCATATCTTCAATTTTTAGGACTCCTAAGAATGAAGCATAAGCATGAAAAATTCATTTCTTTTATTTGTTATGTATTGTTGTTTGTCTTTAGTTGTGTACTTAAATCATTAGTGAACATTATTTTCATTTTTCTTTTACAAGGGCAATCAATGATAATTGATTGCTCTAACAAACACACACTATGCGTAGGCAAATTTTGAAAGATAGGCCCCCTACTTTTTATAATGTATATCAATGACCTTCCAAATATCAGTGAAGGGAAAATACTTATGTATGCTGATGACACATCAATAGTAAATACAGGTATAAGTTTGCAAGCTTTGGAAAATACAACAGTGAGTAATACAACATGAGTTATACAGTACTTTAGGTCCAATAACTTACACATAAACTTAAATAAGACAAATTACATTCAGTTTCAAACTCCACAGAACAGGTTGCCATCAAATACAAAGATAATAATTGAAAACAGGGAAATAAATGCAGTCGATAGCACAAATTTTCTAGGATTAATTGTGGATAAAAACCTAACATGGGACAAACACATTGATCATATATGCAACAAAATGAGCTCATGGTTATTCGTAATGAAAAAAAGTGATGAACATAGTGGATGTTAATACACAGAAAATGTTATATTATGGATTGACATACTCGCGTATATCATATGGGTTAACAGTGTGGGGACATTGTGCTAAAAAACACACTAACCAAGTATTCCTTCTCCAAAAAAGAGCAATAAGACTAATTATGGGAATGAAACAAACAGACTCTTGTAGGCAAACCTTCAAAGACCTAAATATTTTAACTGTATATTCACTTTACATATATGAAGTAATAGAAGAATTATTCAACAGGCAAGATAAAGGTAAAACAAATAAAAAAATACATGAGCACTACACCAGAGGAAATACAAATTTTCATTTACAGTCACACAGATTAGAACGCTCTCTATTTCAGACATTAATTCACAGAGATTAGAACTATATAAAACCGGACCTACTGCTGCAGCTCATGAACTGTATAATAAACTCCCTAGTATGGAAGGTTGCTATTATTCAACTAACGAATATCTTAGATAATATTGACTAAATAAATAGTATTTGTATAAGTGTAATACACAGAAAATGAAGCTAGTTACAGTGGAGTAATACATATTATACAAATAAAAATATTTGCTAATTAATGTCCACTTATCCTAAGAAGTTGATATTAATACTTCTATCTTCTTTATAAAAAATCATTTCATGGACATTTGCCCACTTCTGAAGTGTATTGACTAAAGATGTGGGCAAATGTCCATGAAACTGATTTTTTATAAAGAAGTATTAACATCAACTTCTTAAGATAAATGGACGTTAATTAGCACATATTTTTATTTGTATAATAAGTGTAATAGTTTATAGTTTATGATTTATTATTGTAAATAGGTTATTTTAGAACTTGTTTATGTAGATATTAAACTGTGTGTTCTTTTGGTTTTACGTATTTAACTTGACGATGCTTTGAATATGTTTTGTATTCTTTTAAGTAGACAATGAATGAATGAATGAATGAATGAATGAATGAATGAATGAACAATTGAAGAATTAAATGCCATAGCCAGGAATTGAACCATGGACCTTCCACTCTACGCACCACTGCTCTACAAATGAGCTACAATGGCAGCATGCCATACAACATTAAATTCCCCAACTGACTCGTATTTTCCCAGTACACTATGAGCAAATTTCAAATTTGAGATTACATACCCCAATGGCAATTTGCAATTGGTAAGTACTTAAGTCCTGAGCTTTAAAACTTATATTATAGTTTCAATTTATAAGGGCTTTCAATATAAATTTATTGAATAGATAGTCAGATTGAAAAATTCAATGTCATGGCCGGGATTTGAATCATAGATCTCCCAGTCTCCATCCAGGCGCTCTTAACCATTGAGCTACCATGGCCACCATGCCTTCATGACATTAAATTTTCCAACTGACTCAAATGTTTCCCGATAAACCACTAGGGGCTCTCATATACAATGAGATATGCACCTTTTGTGGCGACTTACTAACTCTGTAAGTACTTAAGTCCCAGGCGTCATAGTTACCACTATTAGGTTATTTATCGGAAATTTAAACATTCTTCCACACTAGCCGTGTGTAGGCTAAGATCTGAACAGATAAGAGTGAGAGTGAAAAATTCAATGCCATGGTCAGGATTTGAACCACGGACCTCCCCGTCTGGTTGCTCTTAACCACTGAGCTACCATGACCAATGTGCTGCCATGACAAGGGAGCGGATTTATAGGCAGTAAAAATATGTGAAATAGGCAGGCAAAAGGGCACTAAAAGTGGGCAAAATAGGCACTTAAATAGGCACTAAACAATTGCTAATTAAGAAATACACAATTTTAGTAAAATGACTCTTAAAATGCACTATAGCTATTAGTACAAATTATACAATATTACAAATTAAAGCTTGGGGTATAAGTTTCTGCACCCATTTTAACCTATTAATGACCTTTACCTATGTGAAATATTTGTCTTTTACATATCAACGAAGGGAAAAAATAATCACACCTATTTAACCATTTTTATTTTCCTATGCGTTTTCAGTAAGCATTATAATCCTTTTCCATACAAATAAAAAAAACACAACAAATGCAAATGGGAACACTTAATATGCAATTGCCCTTACAGGCAAGTTTAGAATTTCATACAGATTAATAGAAAACTGCATCATGTGGAACATTTTCAAGTTAGGAAAATGTAGAAAATATGGAATCTGAGAAATCTGAGGTTAAAATTACATAATAGCAGCTACAATACAGGTGTAGGGTTATTTAAATAGTCATGTGACATTTTCTGTAGTGCCGCCAAAAAAAAAAAAAAAAAAAAAAAAAAAAACTTTATATTATTGAAGTATGTCTATATTAATTTGAAGACAAACTAAATTTAAGACTTGTAAGTTTTGGGCCAATTTGCATAGATGTGTCTCCTTAATAAAAAAATTGTTGGAGAGATAAGAAATTCAAAATTTCATCACAGCAATCTTAATATCACTTAAAATGATGTCACAATGTGTCAGAAAGATACAAAGCACACACGAAAAGTTAATTAAAAGCTAAAGCTACAGAATGCTAGTTTTTGTAATAAAAATCCTAAATGCCCCATTGTCGACTAAGAACAAATAATAAAGCACAGCTTTTTAGTAAGCATTTCCCGTTCATTCAAACAGAATTACAGCAATTATGGTATCCTGAAAAGAATTCTTGTACCTACTTTTATAAAGGCATTTCTGTAAAATTTTACACAAATCATTAAGATCTATTGGTCCGCAGTTTCATTTTCAATGTTGGAAAGAACACCAGAAGTCTCCAAGCAATTAATTTCATGATTCCTTGAGATACATGTAGAAAAACGTAATAATAAATAACCCATGGCGCGACAGCCCTTAGAGGGCCAAGGCCTACCAATCCGACTGCCAGCCTCACGCCCACTTACGCACGGCAGAGGTGGACGATCATCCAACCGATACGGGGAGGAGATGTGGTCAGCATCTCGGCATCCCCCAGCCGGAACATTGGTTTTCGTGACCAGGGCCGCTTACCTAGCATAAGCTCCTCACTTTCCTCATGATGCTGAGTGGGCACCGGTCCTATACCCGGGACCTAAAATCCCCACCACATGGGTGGGATCGAACCCGGGCCGCTTTCCATGGCCACGGACCAAGGCATGCTGCCTTAGCCCGCTACGCCACGGCGCAGGACATAGAAAAATGTAAGCATGAGAAACTCACAATTTTTTCATACACATAATCTTTGTGTAGCCTAGCTAATTAAGTGCTGGCCTTACAAGTTTAAGTTGTAACCTGAACAGAGTCCCAGAGTGGTGATATTAAGATTGGGTAAAACAACAGCTTCGTTTCAGTAGATTTACACACATGTAAAAAAAATCTTAGGGGAGTAAATTCCTGCTTACCAGTGGTACTGATTGTGATCTGATATGATTGTTGACAATTGACACCACCAATAATTTAATTAATTCCTCCCCCAAGTATTACTATTAGCTCAAGAAACTAGCCTTTACACCAGCACAAAAATATCATGCGACTGCATTGAAACTGCCAGAACTGCCTGAACTCGTAACAAAATTGTGAAATCCAGTACACTGAGTTTGCAAAGCTATACCTATAAGTTTCAAATAAATAATATTCTAATCAAGATGAAATGCATTAGACGGGCTTGTTTAACGATTCAGACATGTTTTAAGCTCAATCTCAATGTAAAGTCGTATCATGTGATGAGGAAAGTTTTCACATTACACAAATTTGTGCTTTACTTTGGAAAACTGAAACATTCAGTTTCTCTTCTTTCGGCTCTCCTTAACACACTAATTTGTATTCGGCATAATGTTGCTACAGGGGCTGAATTTTACAAGGCTTTTGAAACTAGGATAATATAGTATTAATACAAACATGAATGTTTAAACTCTCCAGTTTCACACATAGCTGACAAAAAATTAGTTTCCCATCCATGGTGAACAATGGATCACCATTTATCCACTGTTTAAGAAGTACACTTCTGTTGCTTCTCTCTTTTGGCATATTTGCAAGAGTGGTCATTTGTCAATCTATTGAAATATCATTTAGCTGGTATTTGCTACTCGTCCTTGAACAAATTCTAAGATTTTTCCATGTCGTCATTAGCGCATTGTGACACGTCTGTAAGGCAGATACCTGCTAAACCCCTTTCTGTATATCCAATGTGCAGCAGTAAGAAATTTCTCTTCCCCAAAAATTTCACGTTGAAACCAACAAATGCAAAAGCTGTTGTCACAAATTAAAAGCAGAAGAAATTGGCTAAAATGGCAGTTTAAGGCACTATAAGCAGAATAGGCACAAACATAGGAAACAGACATTTATAGGCATGATAAAACTAAGAAATCATGCTAATAATTGTAGGAAACAAGCTTATAACTTAAAAGCCCACATTTCTGAACAAAGGAATAAAATAGGCAAATAGGGCAAAATCTGCCCCCTAGTCATGACATAAACCCTTTCAATGCCAAAGTATTAACAAGCTCACACACCCTCCTTGCTGAATTATTTTAGATAAACATTAATTAGTATATTCTTTAAAATACCATGCAGAATTAACATATACTATTCTGAAACACTCACCAAAGTTGTTGTAGATGAATGCGGAGTAACACAATTAAGAAATAAAATGTTTCAAAATAGGGAAAAGATACCACACACAACACACTTTACAAAGGGTTGTCCAAAGGCCATAACAGAAAACATTAATAAAAAGCTGCTATATAATGGATAATGATCTGAATTTTGATGGTTTTATTTTTGAAGTGACACTTTCCCAAAATACTGAGGTACAGAAATTTTTTAACAATTTCCATAAGTACGAAGCAGATTTGGTTATAAATTATATATAGGTAGAAATTACCACCTCTACTTTTGAAATCTGATTTGGGTACGGTAAATTTCAAAACAGGGGTGTAAACATAAACTCACATTGCATTTGGCACACATATACTTTGTCTCTTTTCTTTTCTTCTGGTCAAGAGTGGTGTTGGAGTACACATGACATCTTACTTGGTGTCGATGGTATTAGTGAGATAAAATGTCGTTCTGTCAGTCTTGTGGGTGGTCAGCAGATAAAGGCCTCCCAGGTTTACTTGTTAGTCTTGGTGTATGAAATTCTTTTAAAAGTTGAGTAATTAGTGTAAGTTGAAAGTAAGTCAACGAGTGTAACCGTTTTACTAGTTTTGAAATGATATAGTGGGTGCGCATTTAGAAATATCATGTCTAACAGATGAAAGAAAAATTTTCTATACCACTTCAAAGTCTTCCTTACACACTCGAGGGAGTCTATCACCATATCTGACCTGTCAACAGCACCCATATTTTTATTGTAGTCCATAACACAGTCAGGTTTCATTATTTGCATGTTAGTCTTTTGTTCACATTGCCTGTTAGTCTCACTGAGTCTGTGTGTAAAGTAGTTAGCATACAGACCTCTCGTCTGTCCAACCACTTTGGTGCTAACATATTGTTTGTATGTGCAGATTCTAACTGTCCCTTCTCTAATTTTACTGTGAGCATACCTTTCCTGTTCCTGCTAACAGTGCCGCAAGCATTTGCTCCATTTATATGTAGCCAATTATAAAGAAGAGGACTTGAGTACCAACTGTCTAGCCACAAGTTATGCCCTTTATGCAGGTACTTTGTAGCTAGGGTTTGTACCACAGCCCCTGACACTCCAAGGTCACGGTTAAGAACAATTTCTGTGGTATTGCTTGTGTACACAATGAAGTCTAGAATATAACAAGTCTGACAATCACGTATTCGTATCTTCGTATTCTTCTTAATTGTATATAGGCTAAGGTTTTTGATAGATAGAGTCAACATGAAAAATCAAATGCCATGGCCGGGATTTGAACCATGGATCTCCTGGTTTCCGTCCAGTCGCTCTAACCCATTCAGCTACCATGGCCAACCTGCCGCCCTGACATCAAATTCTCCATTTGACTTGTATATTTCTCTGGTAAACCACTAGGGGCTCTCGCATCCGAGATACACCATTTGTGGCGACTTACTATCGTAAGTACTTGAGTCCCAGGCTTAACTCTTATGATGAAGTCTGGAGAATTTGATGTCAGTTCGGCTTGTTGGCCATGGTAGCTCATTGAGTTAGAGCAACTGGACGGAAACTAGGAGATCCTTGGTTCAAATCCCGGCCATGGCATTGGATTTTTCATGTTGACTCTATCTATCAAAAACCTTAGCCTATATACAGCTAGTGTGAAGAAATGATTAATTTCCATTAATTAATTAAAATAATAAGAGTTAAATGATGAAGCCTGGGACTCAAGTACTTACGATAGTAAGTCGCCACAAACGGTGTACCTCGGATGCGAGAGCCCCTAGTGGTTTACCAGGGAAATATATGAGTCAAATGGAGAATTTGATGCCAGGATGGCCATGGTAGCTCAATGGCTTAGAGCGACTGGACGGAAACCAGGAGATCCGTGGTTCAAATGCCAGCCATGGCAATGGATTTTTCATGTTGACTCGATCTATCACAAACCATAGCCTATATACGGCTAGTGTGAAGAAATGATTAATTTCCATCAATTAACTAAAATAATAAGAGTTAAATCATGAAGCCTGGGACTCAAGTACTTACGATAGAAGGTCGCCACAAACGGTGTATCTCGGATGTGAGAGCCCCTAGTGGTTTACCAGGGAAATATACAAGTCAAATGGAGAATTTGATGTCAGTACGGCACATTGGCCATGGTAGCTCAATGGGTTAGAGTGACTGGATGGAAACCAGGAGATCTGTGGTTCAAATCCCGGCCATGGCATTGGATTTTTCATGTTGAGTCTATCACAGTTCTTCTTCAATATGTTTCTTCGCCAGAAAGCATTTTAGAAATTTGACACAATTTTGTAACTGGAACTTTTCTGTAGCACCTGACCGAGTTTGTCAAACACAATTTTTGCAATCTCAATGTGTTTCTAATGACAATGCTATTGAAATTTCGTCAATCAGAGAAAGTGAATCAGAGAGAGGAATTATTCTGAGCTTTCTACTGCTTTAAAATTTTAGGTATATTGGAGAAATGATTACGAATGTATGTATCCTTTCTTGAATGCTGCTTTTAGCAAAACATTCTTGTGCTGTGGCATTACTGACTGCATCTTCTGCATTTAAGGAATTCAAAACAGTTATCACTTCAATGAAATGTTCTGCACAGTATGACAAAGCCTCTAACCACTGCCCATCAGGTTAAAACTGGCTAGGAGGCAAAGATAAATTTGGAAGGAATTCACAGCATTTTTAGTTCTAATCCGTGACTTTATAAACACTTTCTTCATGCTATGAACAAGAAGATCCATGTCTTTATACTGGCTTCTGACAGTTTCAGCGACTCACTGTATACCATGAGCAATGCAGGTTAGGTGAACTAATTCAGGATAAAGGGCTTTTAATCCAGCTTCCACTTTAACGATATAGGGAGCTGTGTCACTGACAAATAACAATACACTGTCATACTACATCCCTTCTGGCCACAAGAAAGCTATTGAGTCATTGAAAAATTTGACAACAATGGAATGATTTACTCGGTTGTGTATTTGGATATTAAAAAGAAATGATATGCTACCTTCTTTCATAGCACTAACTACAGCACTCCACATGCACTGTCCCAATGCATCTGTGATTTTATCAATAGAAATCCATATGTTTTCATGCTTAAGTGTATTCGGAATATTACAAATTACTTCTTGAAAATTCTGTATCTCTCTCTCTCTCTCTTTGCAATGTAGATTCATCTGGCACCCTTTTACTTGTGTATCTTACTAAAAATACGGAGAGTGCTAAGCAAGCTGTTGAAGAGGAAGGTTGTGTTACAGTGAGCTCCAGAAGAGTGGCACAAGAAGCAACAATGGGAGATGAGCTTACAGTGTACAGAGCAAGGATTGGACTGTTTAGGCAAAGGAAAATCAAGAAAAAGGAAATAGGAAGATTATGGGGGTTAGCGGCATAATACTGGGATGTATCATTCTAATGTTATTAATAATAGGAGGAGTTGAACAGAATCCTGGACCAGAGGAAATACAAACTATTCTGGAGAATCTGGTAGAAAAAATAAATAAAATGGATGGGATGGAGCAAAGAATAGGCAACAGTCTGGAGAAAATAGCTAAGGAAATAAAAGAAGAAGTAGGAAAAGAAATCCAGGGTATAAGAGGGGAAGTAGATGAACTGAAAGTGAAATTGGAAAAAGCAAATGAGAGGAGAAGAAGACTAAACTTAGTATTTATAGGAGTGAAAGAGAGAAGAGGTATTTGGCCATGGCAGGAAGTGTCCCAAATATTGACAGAAAAACTACAAATAGAACTACACGGTTGGGAGAGAGTGGAGGCTTACCGCGTAGGAAGACATGTGGGGGAAAGGCCAATTGTTGTACATTTCTCTACAACTCAATTAATCTACTGGGAAGGGCTAAAATGTTGAAAGGCACAAAAATATTCATAAATAAGGATTTAACACCAGCCCAAAGACACATGAAGCAAAATCTAATCCTAAGGATGATGGAAGCGAGAGCTGCGGGTAAACGAGCATATATCAGAAATTTGCAACTCTGGATAGAAGGAGCGAACACAACGTATGCGAACAAGAGGGATGTATGGAGCAGGGAGCCTACACGGGAGGAAATAACTCAGCAAAAATCTAGCCAAGTACCACATACACAGGAAGGGACGAGGGAGCCAAAGTCCAGCACCGGCACACAACAGAGAGATGATGTAATACAGCACGTGGTAACAACTAACGCGCCAGAGGATACGTCATTGAGTGAATCAAACAAGATGAAAGGAAATCAAATCTCCGTCAGACAGAAGGGAGGTGAGGAGAGCAGGGAGATGACGTCAACACCCGTAACAACAGACGGGAGAAAGTGGCTGTCGCCAAGGAGGGAGGAGACTATGGCAGCATGTGGACTGGTGGAGAGAGGGGAAAGAAGCTGGATGCAAACCATTGGTAGTAGTGAAGAAGAAGAGGAGGGGGCAGTAGGTGGTGAAGGCAGGAGGAGAGGTAAAGCAGAGGCGGGAGAAGAAGAACATAATATTATAACTTCGCCGCATGGAAGTATAATGGTGATAAACAAAGACAAACGATCCTCAGCTGTTGGAGGAATTCAGCTGAGAAGCAAAAAGACATTGGAAAAGTATGTGTGGTCTAGGGGCAGAATGGGTTCACAATAGCAGTCAGTCAGGAAAATAGGATTTTGGAACTGTGAAGGAATAAAAAATAAAATTAATACGGGAACCTTACAGCACTTTTGGGGGACGCTGGATTATTTAGCAGTGGTTGAAACATGGTTGAAAGATGAGGTAATTGACATAAGGGGTTTTAGTTACGTAGGAAGAAAGGGAGAAGCATATGCAAAGAAAGGAAGACTATCTGGAGGCCTAGGTTTCTTTATTAGGAAGTCTCTGTTTTTATGTATGGCTACAACCCAAGATCCCACAAACAGGCAATCTTCAATAGTTTAGCACACAGACTGGTAAACATCCCTCTCACAGCAGAAGAATACAAAACAGAATACAACAAAATAATTGAAATAGCACAAAAAATAACTTTCCCAAATCATTAATGGACAAAAAAGTGAACTTAGCAAAAAAGAAGAAGCTACTAAAGGAAACCACAACCCTCTCAGCTACAGAAACTAATATGATTTTCAAAAAATTCACTTACCATCCATGGGCCTATGATAAATTCAAAAAAGTCTTCAAAAAACAAAACATTCAACTAGCACCAGTCAAACATTTCTCCTTAAAAAACCTAATTTGTTCAAACATCAAAGATGCCATTCCATCTAACAAAATATCTGGTATATATCAAACTGAATGCAATGACTGTAGTCAAATTTATATTGGAAAAACAAAAAGAAATTTAGAAACAAGAGCAAAGGAACACTTTAGAAATATAAAATATAAACAATTAGAAAAATCAGCAGTTGCCACACCTTTTTGGGAAAAAAAACCACAACATAAATCCAGAACCAAAACTACTTAAACATACATCAGGAAAACAAGAACTATCCACGTGGGAACAAATCTTCATTTCAAAAAATAGGAACAAAGTATTCAATTTCGACATCCCCCAGAAAGATTTGTTCAGCAAGTTCCTTGAACTGCCACCAGAGGAGACCTGTGACAAAATATCGTCAGCTACACCAACGACAATCAGTCGAGAGCCAGCTGATGATAGAGGCAAAGCCTCAGAAACATGTTCCGGAAAAATTTAAAAGTAAGTGTTGTTTAGTGTCTTTAATCGACTCTCTTTAAAGTTAATGGTAGTAATGTTAGTAGTAATAGAAATGCAAGTAGTGTATTACACATTTTGTAATTCAATGGGCTGCCCACCAATTAATGGCCTGGGCCAAATACTGGCGAGCAGCTCAACAATTGTAATAGCTTAGTACACTAAATAAATAAATAAAAAAAATATATACTAAAAATACAGGATGTTGCAAAATTATTCAATTATACTTCTTCTCAAAAGCTATCTTTTCAGATACCAAAGTGAGACATAATTTTCACTGAAAATATTTTTTCCAAATTCATTTATTCATTTGTGTAGGAATGTGGCAGAGGTTTATGTGGGTGGCACTCCGTAACTGCTGCAGGGAGCAATTGAGGAGAGTTTTTTCAAAACTCGATAGATGCAAAATTTTACGAAATTGAGTTATATATAGTATCAGCATAATTTTCACCTTCTGCTTCGTTCTGTGAAGTCAGATTTTTCAAAATTTGATTCATGTCCTGTGTAGATATTAGGGAATATTAGCAGTTTTTTCAAAACTCAATAGATGCATTTAATCAGAGTTAAAGCAAAAGCTGATAGATGCAATTTTATGATTCAGTATGTAGCAACCTCAAATCTATGTTGGCATTGACTGCCATCTCACTATTGCAATTCTTGGAATTCTCAATCATTCCTGCAAGCTTTGTACACTGCTGCACCGTTGGCAGTACCTGCAAACTTAGGTTGTGTGCTTGGATTTCACATTCATTTCTGAAAGCATTGTTATACTTACATGGCATTTGTAATCTTATTTGAGACATTGCACAGTACTATGCACAATTAACAAGAGCTCAGTTGTGAAACTGTACCAGTCATAGAATGCATAGGAGGTAGGAATTGCAAAAGCAAGGAAAGGAAATCAAAATGCAAGTCAAGGAAAGCTCATACTCTAGCAATTTCATGTTCACTTGGTCTCGAGCGCACTCCATGAAATCCTAAAAGTAAATGGCATAAGCTCTGTGATGTAGCTGATTTGACTTATAATGATATAAGTGGATTTCCTCAACATCTTTCTGTGCTCAACAAAATAGATCAAGATAAATTCCTTATGAAGTATGAGTATTACATCTCCTAATCGCAGAGTAGTGAAGAAAGAAGCTGCAAATATATATCTTAAATTTGTTCAACAACAAAAAATCAATATTAAACATATTAAAGGAACAACAGAAAGCAGACTGTTAGCATTAAATACAGTGTGAGAACTAATGATGGCCGAGTATTGTCAGTATGTGCTGCAAGCTTCCAAGGAATCACATGAGTGTCAAAAGATAGATTATCTCTCCTGGCTAGAAAATGTCACTTATCTGGGAATGTGCCAAAGGAAACCAGAGGAGGTGACAGAACAGGAATATTACAGAGGGGCATTTCTGTTGCTATAAAGCAAGACATAAAGAAGTACAGATGTAGAGAAAGCCATTATGGAAGAGCAAAATCAAGGAGAGGATATTTACCTACAGAACTTAATATCAGAAAAATGAGGACCAACTTTTGCAACGAAAGAAGATTAAGAAATCTACCAGTCTGCTCATTTTCAAAATATACATACATATTTTACAACTTCAATCTTTCAGTCCGTACATCACACACTGACACATGCTCAACCTGCAAAATGGGACCGATGAAGACAGAGGCAGATGTGGAAAAGAAAAATGAACTAAGAACCATGTACAGACTGCACAAGCTCGGTTCAAAAAGGTTTTATCAGTTATTGAAAGAGGAAAATGCCCAGGCAATCACTATTTGCTTTGATATGCAGCAGAATCAACCACTGCCTAAACTTTCTGTTAGCAAGGTATTCTCTGCAAGGCAGGTGGTGTGGCTGTATAATCTATGCATAATGATTCCATCTAAAAGCCAGAACAAAGACATTTTCTTGTATACATGGTTGGAAACTGAATCTGCTAAAGGCTGCAACCAGGTTGCCTCAGCTTTGCACCACTTCTTGTTGGAACTGGAAGAAAGGATGTCCAGCAACACTCTTCTACCATTAGTTTATTTTCAGACTCTTGCTCTAGTCAGAACAGTAATACTGTGATGATGTTCATGCTTATTGCTCTCCTGGAGAAGAGTAAAAAAATTTCCCACATTTTACATGTCTACCCAATATGTGGACATATTTATATGCCTCCTGATAGAGTTTTCGGCAGAATAGAAAAAGAGTTAAGAAAAAAAGAGAATATCTTGAGTCCTTATGAGTACCATCAGATATTATAAAATCACGGCTCTGTGAAAGTGTTGTTCAAAGACTGGAAAATTAAAGACTTGAAAGGAAGTGCAAAACAAGCGCTGAAGTCAAAGTTTCCTTTCAAAATGAATACTCAGCGAATCATAACATATTCCAAGCAATCAAAGGAAGACCGTAAGGTATGTGTAGAAGTTCAAATTACATATTCTGCTTTGCCTGTGGAGGTGGATGTGATGAAACCGCGCAGCAAGTCCTGCAGCAAACTCCTGCTTCAATCTCAAAATGTTCCCAAAATTAATAGAGTGAGCAAAGAAAAGAAAAAGGATGTTCAAAATCTAGCTAATTTTTTTGAAATTCCAGAAACTGCTAGAGAATTTTATAAAGATGTACTAGAAGATACTAATAAATGTTAAAGCTTACATATTCATACTGTTTGAAATTTCTTTGTATGCATTCAATGTTTGTTATATAAATAAAACAAAATATTATATCGTTATTGTGAATGTAGCAGTACTTAGTTTCTAAGTTTATACCTAATAAAATAATCCTTATAAACATTAATATGTTGGTTGTATAGTACATTATGTGAAAATAAATAAAATAAATAAAAACAATACATAAATAAAAATTAACAAAAACAATAAATGACAAAAATAACAAAACTTCATGAGTGATTTTCTCGCTCACGCAGAAAAGTTAATCAGCATCTATCGGCTTTTGAAAAAAACTCTGCATTTTCAAACCTCAAATTTGTACTAGTTAAACTATTCTATTTGTTTCTTTTCACATTAAATGAGACAGTTTTAGCTGTGCTAACCAATTAGTATTGCCAATAAATAGAAAAAAATAGTTTTTCTCAGAAATGCATTTTGTGCATCTATTAAGTTTTGAAAAAACACTCCTCAATTATGCACACCTTCGTACTGGACTAATGACTGTTACACAACATGCCGCAGCTTGGAACTTGGGGAACTTGGAACTTGGAACTCCATGTGCATGACACCATTGCTGTATCTCTGACTGATGAGTTAATTCTACCCCAATGCAGCAAGTTTTTTCTCCTTGCAGTAGTATTTCCCAACATCTGGCTATACTCCAGCACTTCTTTCTTACGCATTTAGCAAAAATAGCGAATCACTAATAAATCATGGATAAGTGAAATATGCACCTTTAAATTTAGTCTTTAAGTAAAAGATGCTGTTTTAATTAAATGTTGTAAAATAAGTAAGAAAAAAGCATTTTCCTACAAAATAAGCCCAAATAAACACAAAAAAGTAAGTAAAACTGCTTATCTAGGTGTTTCTTACAAAGTATAACCTTTCTACTTATCCTTAAAAGTGTGGAAAGCATTTTGCTTAGAAGTCAGGGCTGTAGTAACAATGCTCAGAAGCAGCTATTTTACAAGGTGGCTGCACAATGAATGCATGTTTTTATGTGATGCTGGGTAAAGTTCATAGGAATAACTTGAGAGATCCACTTTTGCAGCTTTAGTGATGATAAATGTTTGATGGGTGTCATCTAGGTTGCTGTACATTTTATTGAGAAACAAAGAAATCCTTCATCTGTAAGACTCCCATAAAAGCACAATCAGATTTGTAGTGAGGATCTTGGTAACAGTGCAAAAATTGAGTAGCTCCATTACACAGTTGTGCAACTTAATAACAGCATTTAAAACAATTCTAAAAAGTATCATAATGAAATAACTTTCTGCTACAGTTCACAACTTGTAATGAGTAATTTGCTATGCTTTTTCATTTTCATTATTGAAACTATGCATCTCCATTCAAAGGTCTGTGCCACTTTAATTTCTTCACACATTTTAAATCCTTTTTGTGGTTAGCTTCTCTAGATACCTTCATTACTGACTTTTTTATTTGTGGTTAGTTTCTTCTTTGGCTACTGCTTCAGGAAGATAATTCATATTTCAGTTACATATCTTTTAGGTGCTAATGTTTCTTCAACTGCCTTTCCAAATTTGCCAAGAGAGTTGTGAGTAGCCCACTTGGCCATTGCAATGATTCAGTGATCTAGTTCCGTAAAGTCCTCTCATTATACCTTGTCATAGTCTACACTAAATACAGCTTTGTAATATTTAGACCACTGTGATTACGAGGTTTGTTGAGTTTACTGGTTTTCGACTGGTATAATTTCTTTTATAGCCCCATAACATTTAATTCAAATTATTGTTATATAATAAGACATGAGCTATCCAGCTTCTCTACATTATGTACAGTCAAAATTGGGCATATTAAGGGTTTTAATCAATTCCTGTATGAGTCATCACAGACAACCTCAAAGTAAAACTTTGTAATGTCACATTTGTTATATTAACATGTTGGCATGCATTACGTGCTTAAGTTTGTGATTTTTAGATTCTCAACTTATGTTAATATGAGGTTTATTCATGTTGATGAGGTTTATTTGGTAATCTTTATTCTGTATAACTAATGTTCCACATTAAGTTGCTTTGGAAACACTTGATTTTCATGCTCATGTCATCCATGATAGCAATGTTTAAGCATTTCTCTGATTTTAATTTTGTTTCACTTTTAGTTTTGTATAGTGTATTCATTATTATTCACATCTACTATTCATTTGATACTTAGTTTAATATTGTACTGACAAATTATTTCTGATCTAAGCACAAAGTTATGTAAGATAAGACCTGAAGCTTTCCTGGCAACAAATATGCTCACTTTCTTCTAGAGCAACAAGCCAGGTGAAAAGACGATTACATATCGACGTTTCGGGAGTGTGCATCACTCCCATCATCAGGATATTTATAAAATGTTATAACCACAAATGAAACACTGGATATAACACCAATATAAACAAAGACAAAACACTATCAAAATTCGCATTACTGAACAAAAGACTGTTTTCAGTAAATTAAATGCCAGGTCAGGAGATGGCGTGAGTATAGAAAATTGTGTCAAAGAAACATAGCTACTTAACTTGATTATCAAGCTGTATTGATCTTTGCTTCTTAAATCAATGGATTTCCATTTTTAAGGCCGGTTTCCAACAGGAGCTGAACTGAAATCCAGCATCACGATTAAGCGTGCTCCTTTCAGAGGAAATCGCCAAAGCCTCCTTAATTCTCCGCTCCCAGTAACTGTTGCATATTGCCAAGATGGTCGTCTCCCGAAAATTGGCTCTATGGTCGTTATCGAAACAATGCTCTGTCAGCCCAGACTTCTCAGGTTGCATTAAACGAATGCTCCGTTATGTAAGATATTTTTCGAAGAAGCACTGAGGCAAATAAATACAAGTCACTAAAGCATTCCCTTTAATTTTTAAAAACTAGGTATAGATACGTGGATGACATTTTTGCTGTAGTTCCTGAGACACATAGATGAGACTTTACAACTTCTAAATTTGCAGGATAAAGCTATAAAGTTTAAATTAGAAATTGAAAATATTGATTGCCTACCCTTTATAGATCCAAAGATAATAAAAAATAACAATAAATTAAACTTCGGAATTTATAGGAAATCAACTCAGATCGATAATTACATAAAAAAATAAAGGATTCAATCCTTTTTCACATAAATTTGCTGTTTTTAATAGTTTCATTTACAGGTTAATTAACATACACCTAAATACGGAGGAAATTAATACAGAATATAAACACATTACTGACACTGCTTTAATTAATGGTTTTTATAAAGATTTCATACAGAAAAGGATAGAAAAATTTAAGTATCATAAAATGTAAAGGATATTTCCAACCTTAAAGAATAAAAAATGATTATAATTTTACAAAATTTACTTATCATTCTTGGTCAAATAAAAAAAAAAAATGTCAAATTTTCTTTAAAGAAGTTGGTGTAATACTGGTACCTCAAAATAAATACAGCATAAAAAATCTACATTTTTCTAAAAAAGACAACATTTCAGATAATCAAAAATCTGGCATTTATCAAGTTAACTGTTTTGAGTGTGATCAGATTTACATCAGTAGGACCAAACATAATTTAGAAACCAGAGCAAAGGAACATTTCAGATATATTATAGATGGATAAGTCAGCACTGGCAGATCATGTTTGGTCATCTACACATGAAATAAATCCAGAAGTTAAATTATTAAAACAATTGAATGAATTGACAGATTTAATGATTTGGGAGAAAATATTTATTTTGAAAAATAAAGATCACGTGATGAATTTTGATATCCTGCCAATAGATGTCATCAAGTTTGTGTTGGACCCAGTAGTTGCTAGTAAGATAGCAAACTATTTGCCAACTTCCGGAACTAACCAAAAGGCTATTCAGTCTGCTGGCTGAAGATGTGTCGAAGACGTCATGAAACCATGCTGGAGGATTTAGACAATTTACCAAACAGATAAGTGAAGTGTGTTATTAAATGTTGTAGTTTATTCATAATACTTGGATTGCTTCACTGTGAATAGTTTTAGTTTTTTACAAACTTTTAACATCTTTTTATATAAGTACCATGATGGTTGTCTTAAATATATATATATATATATATATATATATATATATATAAAGCACATATCTTTGTCACAGATTGTATGCAGATGAAGAGCCTCTAAAACCCATCACCATTATCACAGCTGTATACTCTTATGTTGCTTACTTTTCCTAAAATTCCCCTATTTTACTAATCTGCCAATATTTTCAGTACCACTATATCCCATTGTTTATTCCATCTTTTACCCAATAATTATTTATACTAAGCAACAATACACGGAATACGGCTATACATCAGCACAGGCTGTTAACCTGCCATATTCTCACCAAGATTTCCTTCAATTCTAAAACAGTGATGGTGCGGTAGTGATCTGTTCAACAGTCATATTCCAACATTTTATAAACAACCCATATAGTTATCTTATTTAGACCTGGTATAAAAAATCAGACATAACTTTGGACAAAAATGACAGACTGGTTTCATTTGATGTCACATCATGCTTTCCAGCAGAAAAATTACAGACAATATAAAAAAAAATGGCTAACTAAAGAGTAATCCAAAAACTAAGGTCTCCAATTTTTTAAAAATATATATAAACATTTATTGATAACAAATGGTACATAGATATTAAACTTGAACATTTTTCTATTTTTTCACATAATCACCATTTCGATTGATGCATTTTTGTAAACACTGTGACTGTTTTTGTATGCCCATGTTATACCAATCCATTGCCATACTCTTGAAGTGTTGGACCTCATCTTTCACCTCATCGTCACTACAGTGCCTTCCAGCCAAATATTCTTTCAATTTGAGAAATTGAAAAGAAATTGGGTAGTCACTGTGCGCTAAGTCCAGACTACAGGGTGGCAGGGTGGGTGGGTGATGATATCCCATTCAAATTGATGCAGGAGATCCACAGTTTGACGGGCAGTGTGGGGGCGAGCGTTATCGTGGAGAAGGCTGATGTCCTTGCTCAACATTCCGCTTCTTTGGTTATGAATTGCCCATCTGAGTTTTCTTAATGTCTGACAATACCCGTCAGCATTGATTGCTGTCCCAGGATCCATAAAGTCAACTAATAATATCCCCTTTCGATCTCAAAACACAGTTGCCAGGACTTTACCGGCAGACTGTGTTCTTTTGAACTTTCACAGTTTGGGTGAACTGGAATTCTGCCACTCACAAGATTGTTGTTTTGTCTCAGGTGTGAAATGGAAAGCCTAAGTTTCATCACCTGTGACTATTGAATCCAAAAGGCTGTCCTTTTCGTTAGGCATAGCATTGAAGAAATTGGCTCTTTCAGCGTGTTGCCTTTTGTGATCTTCTGTCAGCATTCTTGGGACTCATCTTGCACACGCCTTCCAAAATTTCAACTCTTCAGTCAAAGTCCTGTGAATGGTGCTTCAAGAAATCTCAGGAACAACATTGCAGATTCTTTCCTCAGAGTGAATTTCCGGGAGACCATCTGCAAATTCTCTATACCACTTGTGGACATGTTTTGACATACATACAAGACTCTCCATGCACTTCCACCAACTATCACTGAATTTCAATTGGTTTAACCCTTTTTGCACTAAAAAACGGAATAACTGCATGAACTTTGGTGATCTAAATGTAAACTTTCTAGATAGCACACCAAAACCAGAGCTAATGTGCATGCTAAATTCTTTTGGAATGGAGCCAGTAGTATTTGTGCTCACTAAAGTAACACCACATTGTCAAACAGCACTAGACCAAATTATTATAAACAAAACACTATGGGAGTATAGCTTGCAGGTACTTGAAACAGGATTTTCGGACCACTTAACCCAGATTATAAGTATTAAAAGCAAAATAGGATGTATGTTACCAAACAAAAAGCTTGGCTATAAATACATAAGGATGATCAAAGAAAATAACTTAGATTATTTAAATTATTTACTGCAAAAACAGTCATGGGATCTAGTATACCAATACCAGTCAGTAGATGATGCATATAATGAGTTTTTTAATACTTTCAATTATTGCTTTGCATTACCGAAAACAAGAGTGCCAATTCGGCAACCAAAAAACAGATGGAAAACACCTGGTATTATAAATTCAAGTCACAGAATGAAATTCCTTAGTAGAATCATAAAAGCTGGAAATGTGTCGGAACAATTCAAAACCTACTATAAAAAATACAAACATATATATACCAAAGTATTGGTTGAAGCAAAAAAACTGCATAATGCAAGGTTTATATGTGAATCACAAAATAAATCAAAAGCCATGTGGACCTTAATTAAACGAGAAATTAAACAAGATAAGAATATCCCTGAGAATATACATCTTAGACACAAGGGAACTAAAATAAGTGACCCAAAACAAGTAGCCAATCTTTTTAATAACTATTACACAAATATAGTTCAAAATAGTTCGCATGATAGCCTGAAGAAAAATTTCCCACAGCCAAATAGACATCCAAAGCAATGCAATAGTATGTATTCAACCCCAGTCACAGAAATGGAGCTGGAAAGCATAATCAAGGGTTTGAAATGTAAATCATCTTGTGGTATTGATGAAATTCCTGACAGTGTTATAAAGAACTGCTACCAAAATTTAATAAAACCCCTATGTTACATAATAAACCTCTCACTATCAATGCGTGAATTTCCAGAAAAATTGAAGGTGGCTAAGGTGAAACCTCTCTTTAAGAAGGGGGAAGAATTTGATGTAGGTAACTATAGACCTGTATCACTACTATCCGTTTTTTCAAAATTAATAGAAAAAGTAATGTACGTCAGACTTACATCATTCCTTGATAAACACAGTATAATAACAAACAAACAACATGGATTTCGTAAAGACAAGTCAATAAACACAGCAATAGCAGATTTTGTTAAACGTATATATGAATCTATGGATAAAAAAGAAGAAAATATTGTTATATTTTTAGATTTGTCAAAGGCATTCGACTTAGTAGATCACAACATTTTATTGGAAAAACTAGCTGTTATTGGTATACGTGGAACAGTGAACAAGTGGTTTAAAGAATATTTAACATCCCGACAACAGATGGTAGAAATCACTTATACACATGTAAATACAAATGAAATTACAACATATTTATCATCTATGGCAGCAATAAAATATGGTGTCCCCCAAGGTTAAATTCTTGGACCTGTTTTATTTCTAATATATATATAAATGATCTAGAGTGTTCCTTAAAAAATAGTTATCCAACATTATTTGCTGATGATACAAACTTATATATTTCTGGTTACAGCTTGAGATCCTTAAAATTTAAGATAGAACAGACAATGTCTGAATTGCTAAACTGGTTCAACATTAATAGATTATTAATAAATACAGAAAAAACAACAGCAATAGCTTTTCATCATAAACAAAATACACTTGCCAGTCATCCCTTTATAGAGTTCCAGGGCAAATATATCTCATACACAGATAGTACAAAATTTCTAGGGGTATGGGTGGATAATAATTTAAAGTGGTCGACTCACATTCAAAAACTATCTCAAAAACTGAGTAAAATAACTTATGCCATCACAGTCATTTCAAAAATCATGGACTTGAAATCGGTCATATCTTTATGTCATGCATATTTTCAATCTGTTCTTAGCTTTGGAATATTATTTTGGGGTAATTCAACAGGAGCAAAATCTATTTTTAAAATGCAAAAACGTGCAATTAGGATAATACTACATGTTAATAAAAGAACCAGTTGTAGGCCACTATTTAAGGAATTAAATATATTGCCCTCCCCTGTATTTACATATATAAAACATTATGCTACATAAAAAATAATCTCAGTATGTACACAACAAACTCACAGATACATTCTCATGATACCAGAAGAAAAGATAACCTTCATGTAATCACACATAGCACTAGTTCTTTTGAAAAAAGTTTTGTATATACTGGCCTCCAGCTTTATAATAAATTACCCAATTATCTGAAGCAAATACCTGCACTGCATCGATTTAGAATTTGCCTCAAAAAACTTCTTTCACTCCATTGTTTTTATAGCATAAAAGAATATTATGATTACTTTGACAATTTTGTTAATGTTAATGATGTTAATGTTTTATAGTATAGCTGAATTGTTTAAATATGTTAACTACAAGTGAATTATTATCATCATTATTATTATTATTAATTATTATTATTATTATTATTATTATTATTATTATTATTATTATTATTATTATTATTATTATTATTATTATTATTATTATTATTATTATTATTATTATTATTATGATTATTATTATTATTATTATTATTATTATTATTATTATTATGATTATTATTATGATTATTATTATGATTATGATTATGATTATGATTATGATTATGAGTATGATTATGAGTATGAGTATGAGTATGAGTATGAGTATGAGTATGAGTATGAGTATGAGTATGAGTATGAGTATGATTATGATTATGATTATGATTATGATTATGATTATATTATTATTATTATATTATTATTATTATATTATTATTATTATTATTATATTATTATTATTATATTATTATTATTATATTATTATTATTATTATTATTATTATTATTATTATTATTATTATTATTATTATTATTATTATTATTATTATTATTATTATTATTATTATTATTATTATTATTATTATTATTATTATTATTATTATTATTATTATTATTATTATTATTATTATTATTATTATTATTATTATTATTATTATTATTATTATTATTATTATTATTATTATTATTATTATTATTATTATTATTATTATTATTATTATTATTATTATTATTATTATTATTATTATTATTATTATTATTATTATTATTATTATTATTATTATTATTATTATACTGTACATACAGTGGAATTTTCATTCCAAACTTGTGTTGTATATATGTATATTGTATAATTTTTAGTTATAAGTACTTGACGTGTCCTATATCATATAATATGATCAAAAGGATGAATAAAAACTAACTAACTTTGCACCTTGTGGTAGTTACTAATGGGAGATCCATTACAACTGGCTGCCAAGCCAAGAATGAGAGCCCCAGCGGATGTGTAGTGTGCCTGTACAGAGTGGAGGGAGAAAGGAAAGAAGCAGTATGGCCAACATCCACGCAAACAGTTTCACTGCATCCCCAGCACTTTGGAGACCTTATTTTTGAGATAACCCTTACATATTGGAAATGGAAACAGTAGAAGCAGAATACATTCCATTGACAACATTATGCACTGAACAAAATTTCTTCAGCTTTAATGGGAAATAATACAAGCAGAAATGACAACCTACTTTCACTCTTTTTGACAAATTTATTTATGAGTGCATTCGAAAAACAAATTAAAAAGGCCTTCCCATGAATCTTCAAAGTTTGGTATAGATATGTTGATGACATCTTTGCAATAGTTCCTAATAAACATTTAGATGAAGCATTAAAATTACTCAATCTGCAAGAAAATATCAAATTCACAACAGAAAAGGAAATCAATGGACAACTTTCTTTCTTGGACCTAAATATTATCAGGAATGACACAAAAATAAAATTTGGAATTTATAGGAAGCCAACACAATAAAAAAATTACATAAAAAATCATAGCTATAACCCAATTATACATAAACATGCAATAATAAACAGTCTTACACACAGATGGTCAACATACCCATGGATAAAGCAGAATACTAAAAAGAACAAACAGCCATACTTCACACAGCAGAAGAAAATGAATACAACAAAAGTCTGGTGTTTAAGAAAATTAAAAAGACTAAACTAAAGAAAACTATAAAGGAAGCAACAACATTTACAAAAGAAAAAGAAAGCAACAGCATATTCAGCGCATTCACATATCACCCAAAACATTTAACAAATTCAAAAAGATCTTTAAGGAACAATATATCATCTTGGCATCTACTAATAGATACTCAGTTTTAAAATTGCTAAATTCAAAAACAAAAGATGACATACCATCAAGTAACAGATCTGGAATACACCAAATAAGTTGTAAGAATTGTGAAAAATGCTACATAGGTCAAACTAAAGGAAATCTAAAAATCAAAGTCAGAGAGCACTTTAGAAACATCAAAATGAAACAAGAAGATAAGTCAGCAGTTGCATTTCATTTCTGGAACGAAAATTGTAACTTAATCCAAATCCAAAATTACTAGATGGAGTGATAAACCAAAATAAACTGACAACATGGGAGAACATTAACAGCTGATGATTATACAGATATAACAATTTGCAACAAAAGCTCCACTTAACTTAAGAAAAAGATGTTAATTCTTCTTTCTAATTGATATTCTTCTTTCCAATTGATATCGATTTCACGAACTCTTGTCTGCATCTTCAGTCAAGATAAACCACAGGAGAAAACAAATTCGTTGTTAAGCATATTACTATGTTCTTCTGTTTTTTCAGTATTACTATGTTCTTATGTTTTTTTCATTATTACCAAAATCTGAAAGCGAAACAAACTTAGAACAGAATCAACTACTGGTATTTATAAATTCATTACGCGATGTTTATTGTTTATATCTTTTCCCAAACCATTTAATTGTTTTAATAATTTAACTTCAGGATTTATATTATGGTTAAATGACCAAAAATGATCTGCTATGGACAATATTTTTTACGGCCAATTTTTTCAGTGGTAATACTGAAAAAACAGAAGAACATAGTAATTTCCTTAACAACGAATTTGTTTTCTCCCGTGGTTTTCCTTGACTGAAGATGCGGACAAGAGTTCGTGAAATTCATATCAATTGGAAAGAAGAATATCAATTAGAAAGAAGAATTAACATCTTTCTCTTAAGTTAAGTGGAGCTTTTGTTGCAAATTGTTATATTTGTATAATATTCATTGCTTCACTGTAGCTAGCTTCATTTTCTACATAAACAGCTGATGATGTTAGGAAGATCCTAATAAAACACGTTCTAGGTAAATACTAGCAATAAGTGGAGCATTGAGTACTAGTTTGACTCAAAATTATATTAATTCTGTGCTTCATTGTACCACTGTCCTTACACATTGGAATGGGAGAACATATTCATATGGAAAAATAACGACCGAGTAATGAACTTCGAAATACCACCAGTAGATAATTTAATAAACAAGTTCATAGTTCCATCACCAAAGAGAAGAGAGCAGATAACAACAGACAGTTGGAAAGAGGTTGACATTGGAGACGATGGCTTCCGAAACTAGTCCCTCAAAAATATAAAAATGTAAGTGACAAAGTGTCAAAAAACAGACTACAAATAAATCCTTTCATGGAAGTGTTGAAAACAGTGTTGTTGTATAAATTAAATTAATTGGGAGTCGATTAATAACACAAAACAACACTCACTTTTTAATTTTCCTGGAACCGGTTTCTGAGGCCTTCCCTCTATCTTCAGCCGGAGAACAAGTTAATGTCCGGCTGAAGATAGAGGGAAGGCCTCAGAAACCGGTTCCGGGAAAATTTAAAAGTGAGTGTTGTTTTGTGTTATTAATTGACTCCCAATTAATTTAAGACTACAAATAGTTTTTTCAATTAATTTTGACGTCACTGTTACTAAGTTCCTCCAATCACACATAATATCACACTTTATTAATCATTACACAGTATCATTCAGTTTCTAACACAACATTATACACCCTTTTGCAAAATCTTCCCTTAATTCTTTTAGAAATAATGTCCTTATTCACATCCACACACGGCCTCTAGTTTCAAATCTGTAATATTTTCCCCATTTTCAATTTCTTGTTAACTGTTTTATACAAATCTATTGCATATTTATTCTTTAAAACTAACCCAGGCTAGTTCTATATTATCCACTCTTTCTTTGCCTTACTTCTTTCCAAAATTCACTAACACTATTTTCACCCAGTTGCGAAACAACCAACATTTCAATCTCATCTGTTTCTTCACTTCATCAAATCTAGATTTATTGTTACAAGGAGAGTAAGTTTTTATTTTAATGAGCTTAACAGATACATATCATGTTTCTATGTATGAAATAAATACAATACTGGAGACAATAAATAAAGACATCATCCACAACATGAACGCTCACCTGAATACATGTTCCCAACAATCAGGGCTGTGACTGCCCAGCTCTAAGCCACGACCCAAAAGAACATCCATACTGAGTGCATGTGAAGTGTGAAGTTTCTGATGTCGATTTAACAGCTTCAACACACTTTGTCGGCCTAATCTACTGTGCTTTCCTGCTGCATCGTTTCGTTCTACATTATCATTTTCAGGACAAGCTGCTGCTGCCAAAAGTGAAAAGATGCTGCCACAGCGACTCTGCAGACCTGAAAAAATATAGTTACAAAAATACACAGCTTAAACCAATTTAGTCTCTATATATAACACAAATACAAACCACATTAAAGAGACATTAATACACAAGTTTCTCATCAAAAAGTGATAAAAGAGTTAATATAATTTTGTGCTTCATTGTATAATAGTCCTTACTCATAGGAAGTGATAGTGTTATAATAACAGTCTTATATTTCTTTGAATATGCTGTGTGGCCGTCATTGTCGTCGTCGTCGTCATCATCACCACCACCACCACCCTATCATTACAAATTTACTGGCAATTTTATTGTGTGTAATACATATTGTAAGACCCCTAGAAAAAATGTCAGCTTAATGTTACCTTAACATTTAGATATTTTGCAGTCTAAAAGTTCTGACATCAAATTATGTAATTGTAATAAATAAGAATAACCAATTCATGTGTAAATTTATTTTTCTTCAGCAAGAATATTACAAAAACACAACCTTTTTGCAACTTTTTAAGTGCATGTAAATACTCTGAACACAAAACAGTTGTTCGTTGGGGGTAGTTTAGTGGGTAGTTGATATCATACTTCTAGGAGATGATTCTATGTACAGAGATAAATGTAAAATATAATAATTTTAGTCTTTGAGCTCTTATTTCAGTGCATTTTTCCTGTTATGTAATTCAAACAATGGAGCAATTAGGAGAAGTGATGGTGGTGGCGGTGGTACAATAGAGTGCCAAATAATGCAAATACTTTGCGCATATTCTTCTCCAACTTTGATGACAAGAATTTCAACCAAAAAGATTGATTCCAGGTATTCAGGGTGTGTGTGCGTGTGCGTGTGCGCGCATGCATGCGATTGTTGTGGCTGAATGCATGTTGTAACCGCAGTATCAGGCAGCGATTAGGAGGCGGCAAATTAATCGAAATCAGATAATTAAAAAAAAAAAAACTAGCATCCAGGCAAGGAAAAGAAAATATTCTTGTAAAAATCTGTACATTTCGGAGAGACATGAAGGGAGGACCGTTACCTTCTTTGTGCTAGTAAAAGTTCAATGTCTGAAAACTAAAGAATATTTCCAGCCAGGAATATGTTGGGACAAAGGGGCTTTCAAAATGCAGTTGAGCATGAACGCTAAAGGGATTTACTTCGCTGATTTAATAATGATGTATACCGTTACAAACAACTCAGGGTAGGCGTTCCCCAACTCAGGGTGGGCTGAACGTCAATGAGTTAAATGAGTTTTGCAAACCAATGCGAAAATTCCAAATAAATGAGAAACCAACAATAATGTAAGATTTGAGAAGGATGAGCTAGTTTGGTCATGTGATAAAGTTAGAGAGGGGATCAGAATAAGGTTCGAACTGAATCGTCAAGTAAGAAAAATTTTAAGAGAGCGTAGGCTTTCACAGCCGGCATCAATATAACTAAGAGTTATTTCTGGGCTGTTATGCCGTGGTATGCTGGAGTTGGATTTTTCCAGACGTTTCGTCCACTAATATGGTAGACATCTTCAGTGGCGTGGTCGTGGTCGTAGTCTCCTCGGAGAAGTTCGAGTAGCGTCTGAAGTGTTAACTGTCTGAGCTGCAATATTTATAGGCCGAGTGACCTCCGCTGATTGGCCCGGCTGGCGGACGGATTGAGGGAGGGGGCGGGCTTCGTTACTTAAGTTCAACTCCAGCAGACCACGGCATAACAGCCCGGAAATAACTCTTCATTATAAGAAAAATTGACTTAAAAGGCGATACTACGACAGAAGGACATGCTCATGCACGTTAAGAAGGAGAAGCAAAGATTTATAAGTCCGAAATGTAGGGAAGTTAAGAATAGTGCAACCAGAGTAAGTGGAAGCAGCATTAGAACTTTATTAGAGCAAGGTAGTCGCCGTATAGGGAAAAAATAGAAATCGCACGTAAGTAAATTTAAACAAGTAATCCAGGGTTTCAAGTAAAATTGAATGTATGTTAGGAATTTTACTAACAGGTGGTCACCGATACAAGTTGATAAGCAAACTTAGTAAGAATTAATCCAAATAATTTTGCAATGAACCAAAGTGTTATTAATACAACTGAGTAGCCAACAACCACCAAAATGATTTCCTACAACCATTCACCTGAGGATAAGAGAACTCATAGCTCCAATTAGAACCCAAATCACATATGAACCCAATCAATTTAACTCTGGTATGCAGGTTTGCCGCAATGTGTGTGCATGCAAGTAAATTTAATGGCATGAAGTTGTCATTGTCAACCTCTTCATTCTTATTTTGGTCACTGTCATAGTGACATGCATTGCAACATAAATAAAAATATTACCTAAAATATTACTGAGCCGAGCAGCTTTTTGTAGCCCTTCCAGACTAGCTACTATACTATCTCTTGCTCTACGATGTTCCTCTCGAGCAACCTCTGATCCTAGTAACAAGGCCAAACTGGAAGTGACACCTAGTTGACCTCTTGGATCACCTAATCCAGCTGACAAAACAGACAGCATTGAATCCCAGCAACAGCTTAGGACACGGCGAGATAATTTTACTCCTGTAGACAAGAAAAAAGAAAAAATAGTAGTTAGGAATTATTTTGTTAACTGTAAAACTGAAGTTAATGTTCCTTAATCTCATCATCAAATGTATCACACACATCAACTGAGGCAAACAGATTTCTAGCAAGGTTTTCTTTATAATTTAACTGTCTGCCATTAATGTCACACTGAAGACTAATTATTCAATGCCTGTTAGAAGGCACTGGACAGAAACTAGGCACACGTGAAATTATGAGAATGTTTTTCAGAGACCACCTTCTCATGATATGAGGTTATTTTACGAGGGCTGTTCAATAAAGAATGATCACAATTTTTTTTTTGACAACGCACCTTTACTCATCCTCATAATTTTGATGGTCCTTCTCAAAATAGTCTCCCCTGAATGTGATGCACTTGTCCCAGCATTTCTGCCAGTCTTCAAAGACATGCTGGAAACCATTTTTTTG
The DNA here is from genome assembly GCA_030765055.1 of Mantis religiosa. NCBI lineage: Eukaryota > Metazoa > Arthropoda > Insecta > Mantodea > Mantidae > Mantis > Mantis religiosa. The sequence goes on along the minus strand of CM060950.1, from coordinate 149,504,427 downwards.
AGAGATCCTTCAAAATCGCCTCTGCAGCCTTCATCACTGCTTCTGATGATGGATAATGCCTCCCACGAAGGCGTTTCTTCAAGTTAGGGAATAGAAAAAAGTCACATAGGGCTAAATCCGGACTATAGGGAGGGTGTGGGATGTACTTCACATTGATTTTTGATATTCAGCAACAACATTGGCAATATGCGGCCGCACATTATCGTGGTGCAGCATCTAGCCTGCTTCACAGAAATGTGGTCTTTTGCGTCTGATATGGACTTGCAATGTTTTCAGGACATCCCTGTAGTATTGTCCAGTTACTGATGTGTGTGCAGGTACAACATGCTGATAAACCATTCCATGAATATCAAAGTATGAGATGACCATAGCTTTCCCAGCAGAAGCAACCACTTTTGCTTTTTTGAGGGTTGGTGATGAAGGAGATTTCCACACTGAGCTTTGCTGTTTGCTCTCAGGATCAAAATGATGTAGCCAAGTTTTATCAGCAGTGATTATGTTTGAAAGAAACTCCGGATCTTTCTCTAACATCAACTTTAACTGCAAGTTACCTCCATTGCGGCAGTAGGCGATACTGAACATGTCTGAACTTACCTGGTTCTCACAGGCGGGAACCAGGAGTACCAACAATGTTTTACAATGTACCAACAATGTTTGTTTCACATTAAGCTAACAGAATATGTTGTTGTTGTTGTTGTTGTTGTTGTTGTTGTTGTTGTTGTTGTTGTTGTTGTTGTTGTTGACTAATGGCACTGGGGATTAGTTGATTTGCATCATTTTCCCCCTAGCTTCCCAATATAAAGCCTGTAGGTTCCCACTTGTCCAAATGGTGTTTGTTCATGATGACATCCTCTTTACAGATAGTACATTTGGGTGTAGGTATGCAGTGTATTTTATAAAGGTGTTCTGCAAGACAATCATGGCCAGTTTCCATTCTAAATAGGGCCACTGCAGTTTTTCTTGGTAGTTTTTGTAGGTCAGTTTTGTCTCCAATGTTCTTATAATCCTTGTCTTTTAGTTTATCTTCATCAAGTCTCTGCTGTCTTTTAAAATGTAGCTTAATGTTGTTTAATTGTTTATTAATTTCAGTTTGTCTTACGGGTTTTGTATTTTGAATTGCACCTTTTTTTGCTAGTTGGTCAGCATGTATATTACCTAAAAGTCCAACGTGGGCTGAAATCCTTTGCAGGGTGACATGGTTTCTTGATTTGACAGCTTTAATTAAACTTCTTATTTCTTTGATGTTTCTTGTTTTGTTTTTATAGTTTACAATCCCATCTATGGCTCATTTTGAATCTGTTAAGATAACTATGTTTTGCTTTATGTACGGTCTGTACAGGACATTCTGCAGTGCTGCTTTTATGGCTGTTAGTTCATCATAATGGTTTGCTATTGCTCTCATTTCATCTGGTAAATTGTTTTGCTTATGTATTGTATACAACAGGTCATTCTTATAATGTATGTCAATATATTCTGTTGGGCTTTTTCCTCTATTGTTGTTATTATGTTCTTGTGTTTTGAGTTGAGTTATTGATGTATGTTCTGAAGCGTGTTTGGGTTTTTAGATTGCTTATATTATCTGCTGTGTGATACCACTTGTGTCTATTTTTGTTAACTAGCAGTTTTTGTGCTAGGGTAAATTGCCTTTACTTCATGTTCCAGTTCTATGGCCATATTTTTTGTGAAGCTCTGTAATATGGCAATTAGTGTTGTTTTCACAGCTCCTGTTATTATTCTTAGTGAGTTGTTTTGTGAGGTTTCTATTTTCCTTTTGAGTTTCTTGCTTACTTTTGCCAGCAGTTCTCCTCCAAATAGTAAGTTGGGTTTTATGTATGTTTTATATGTGTTATTAAGGAGTTCCATATTTCCACCCCATTTTTTTCCTGCTAGGCATTTTAAGATATTGTTCTTTTTGTTGATCTTATTTGTTACATTGTTTACATGTTCTTTCATTGATAGTTTTCGGTCTAGTTCTATTCCTAGATATGTTGTTGTGGATGCTTCTTGTAAATTTTTGTTATTGATTTGCAGACATATATTTTCTGCTTTGTGTTGCATTGTGAACAGTTGATATTGGGTTTTTTCTGTGTTTATCTCCATATTGTTATGGTTAGTCCATTGTTCCAGTAATACAATTGCATTCTCCATTGTTTTTTGTAACTTTTTATAATGACCTTTTGTAACAGAATATAATAAGATTGAATTTTAGTGTGAAAAATTATGACCGTAAAAAGATTATGATCATTTTTTAATGAACAGCCCTCGTCTACACACATAAATATTACAGGGACCAGCAGCTTTACTTCCTTTCTGAGGCTAGCTATATTGAAAATGTTTACCACAAAAATCTGACCATTTTCCACTCAATTTGAAACCACAGTCATGGAAAACAGGGGCTAGCATGGTAAACATTGCACCATAAAAATGGGATGTATCATAATACAATGATTTAAATATTTCCACATCTGATAAAAGCTAAACTTTAAAATATAAATTCTGAATATTATCACACAATTTACACAAATCTGAACTGTCTGCAGTAAGAAAATGGTGATACAGAGTGGTATACCCAGTCTTATCGTAAATTCTGTCATCAACATTTCCTCTTATCTCTCTTGATTGATGCAACTGCGCAGTAGTTTGGGCAATCTGATATTGTGTCAGTATCCTTCCTTGAAATGTTTACCCATTCTTCTTTCAGTATTGCGTTCAAGAAGAAACCAAGGGCAATTTTCAATTTGTTAAAACTGCTTGGAATCTCACTCAGATTTGTTTACTAGACAATTTAAAGATTCACCCATCTTTCTAGTGTTAATGATGAAAAAAATCTGGCTGGCCATGCCCTGTTCAAACTCCAGATGCAATCATGAAAGTTTTGGAACGTGTCAGAAGAAATTCTATTAGGAAACAAAAAATGGCATGCAGCAGTTTCAAATGCCAAGAATGAGTGTCTCTAGGCTGATAAATCAAGACCTAGGATTTTGGTCTTACCACGAGGTGCACAAGACATTTGTACAACACCATCCGAAGAAGATTATACCGGAAAGATCACATAACCTCCTTAAGCCAAAAACCAACATTGCAGAAGCTCTTTCTTTTTTCCAGACTGAAAAATTTTTACAATTGAGAAGAAATTCATCAGGCAGAACAACAGAATGTATGCTCAGAACTGTAAAGAATTCCATCAGGAAGAATCCTTCCGGATTCTTTGAGGCCATCGTCCAGAATCAATAACAGTTTGATTCGAAGATTCATACCAAGCAATCACCAAGGTCCATTTCTGTGAAAAGGGGTAAAAAGCAGTGCAAATGTGTACCTAGAGGAAGTCCTGGAGAAAGTTGTGAAACTTGTTAACCAGACAATGTTCAATGGTTAACACTGGATCTTCCAACAGGACAGTGCTCCGGCACACAAAGCTAGGAAGTGTCGACAATGGCTCAAGGAAAATGGTCCCAGAGTTCATCAGCCATATGAAATGGCCATCATCCAGTCCAGACCTGAATCCTCTGAATTATAAACTGTGGCATATTTTGGAGATCAGACCAGTTCTTCAAGACACAATCTTGAAAGCCTAAAATAATCCCTGCAACAAACAGTGGCAGATTTAGGCATAAATGTCATACGTGTCATATAGACCACTGGCCAAGGTATTTAAAGGCTTGTGTGAAGGGTAAAGGTACATTATAAGTGGAATGATAGTGTAAAATATTCATCAATATCTGTTCTATTAAATAGTATATCATAGCTTTAAAATACTCTCATTTAGCCCTGAAATTATTCCTTGAAGTGCTGACAGAATTGATGATAAGACTGAGTATACTTGTATAAATATACTGATTTTACAAAATATCTTGTTTATAAAAACAGAATTTAATTTTGTATCCAAAATACACGTGTTACAAAATTTGAATGTTACTCTATTGTTTATTACACATATATGAAAGGAAAAAAAAAAAAAAAAGAAAAGAAAAACTATTGCCCCTTTACAATATTTTCTGCAGACACCTACATTTTGTATAAATTGTTGTATATTCTCGTAACATAAAAATTGTTCTAATTTTGGTGTAACTAGTACTCGATGCTCCATATATTGCTAATGTTTACCTAGAATGCATTTTGTTGGGACCTTTCTAACATCATCAGCTAATGTTGACTGTTGAATTGTAACGTCTCTGTTGGTATCTTGATGAACTTGAAGTTTGAGTTTTCTTCAAAGGTGGTGTCGAAATTGAACACTTTTCCTTCATATTTCTTTATGAATATCTTTTCGCACTTGGTTAATGCAGTTGGACCCTGAACACTTTCTAATAAATGGACTTCTTATTCTATATCATGATTATCATTCCAAAAATGGTACACTACTGCCGATTTATCTATTTCTTTGTTCCTGGTATTCCTAAAATGCTCTTTAAGCCTAATGTTCAAATTCCTTTTAGTTTTGACAATGTAAAAATTGCCACAGCCTTTGCAATTTATCCGGTACACACCTGAGTTTTTGTCTGTGGGTTTCTCTTTTGTATTATGTAATTTCAAAAGGTGCTGTACACTGAATTTGTTCTATGGGACCAAAGTAATGTGTTTTCTCATCCAAAGTATAAAATTGAAAGAAGCGTAGAGACAGTGAAGCACAACTTAGCACAAAAGTGAATCGAGAAGATATTGATACACTGCTTAACTCACACTATTTTTTCACAGGACATGTTTCAAGAGCTTTTGCTCTTATCATCAGCTGGAACTCGACTAATGTTGTGTTAACTTTAAAGAGAGTCGATTAATGACACTAAACAACACTTACTTTTAAATTTTTCCGGAACATGTTTCTGAGGCTTTGCCTCTATCATCAGCCGGCCCTCGACTGATGATAGAGGCAAAGCCTCAGAAACATGTTCCGGAAAAATTTAAAAGTAAGTGTTGTTTAGTGTCATTAATCGACTCTCTTTAAAGTTAATTTATCATAACAACACTGTTTTCAACACTTCCAAGAAAGGAATTGTAATGTTGTGTTCTTTGAAGACTTTTTGGAAAAGGTATAGCTCTGGGATGATATGTAAATTTTCTGTATGAAGTGTGTTTATGTGTGTGTGTGTGCACGTGCACACTTGCATTTATAGTGTTTAATGCCTGCTTTTACTATATAGACACTGCAGGTTGCCTGGGATCAAACCTGGACCGCCTTTGTGAGAGCATGGTCTAACCACTCAGACACGGCACGGGCACTCTATATGAAGTATTATTCATTGGGGAAAGAGTAGCTGATGCAGACAAATAACTACTCTTTCCCCAATTAGTAATAACACTTCATACAGAGAATTCACATACCATCCCAGAGCTACATACCATTTCCAAAAAGTCTTCTCTCTCCTAAGGACACATTACTTTGGCCCCAAAGAACAAATTCAGTGTACAACACCTTTCAAAATCACACAGTACAAATGAGGAACCCCACAGACAAAACCTCAGGGGTGTACCGGATAAATTACAAAGCCTATGACAATTTTTACATTGCCAAAAGTAAAAAGAATTTGAACATTAGGCTTAAAGAGAATTTTAGGAACATCAAGAACAAAGAAATAGATAAATTGGCAGTAGCGTACCATTTGTAGAATGATAATCATGATGTAGAACAAGAAATCCATTTATTAAAAAGTGTTCAGAATAACCACATGGGAAAAGATATTCATAAAGAAATATGAAGGAAAAAGTGTTCAATTTTGACACCACCTTTGAAGAGAACTCAAACTTCAAGTTCATCAATATACCAATAGAGAGATTACAATTCAACAGTCGACATTAGCTGATGATGTTAGGAAGGTTATAACAAAATATGTTCTAGGTGAATACTAGCAATATATGGAACATCGAGTACAAGCTCGACTCAAAATTATATTAATTTTGTGGTTCATTATATCATAGTCTACTCATAAGAATAAAAATTGTGTTTTAAATCTTTGCAACAACAGTTTAAGCGAATATTATAACTAAGACCTGAAGTTGCTGCATTAACATTTTTTCCCTTTGTTATAGTTATAATACTATAAGTTTATTAAACCCAATTTAATGCATATAAATGTATATTAGCTTTTCTGATAAAAACATCATATTTCTATATTTTTAGTGTATTTGTGGCATAAATGCATCTTTTTTTCCATGCTAGTTTAGTAATGTGCAACTCTGAACTGAGCCACTTGTAAACACATTGGGGAAGTCTCCAGCTGTTATCTTGAAATAGTGCACAGCTGTGTGGTTTATTGCACAACCTGCATCATTTCTTCACAATCAACTAGTATAATTTGTTGTGTGTGCAGTTGTAGTAATGCACTCCTCTTCATTCCTCTGTGCATATTACTCTTAGTTCAGAAAGAAACATCAGTAGTTGTATCTGTCAGTGAATATATTAAAATAGCACTATGCCAAAAGTAAAAGCCTGCGAGTCATCCAGACTTAATCTTCAAAATGAATTTGTGAGTGATCTGATTTGTACAGTGATTTTGTTTTGTAGAGCATGTGAAAAAATGTGGGAAGTGGAAAACGCTCTCAATTTACCCAATACATAACCTTATCAAAGCATATTTCTAAACAGATACATGAAGAATTTACTTTAATGGATCAGTTCTTGACTGTAGTTAAAAAAAAAAAAAGTCCATCCAGAGTTCACTTATTTAGGTCCTCCGCACCATCAGTTCCGCTTCCTCCCGAACTAATATTAATAAGGGGAATGTGTGTTGAGCTACCCTCTACTATGCAGGGTATCCAAAGTCAGTATAAGAGGTTGCTAGAGTAGCTACAAAATAAGAATGAACATGGCCTTAGCCAATAAAGTATTTTTGCTCTCTTAGCGTTACCAGTTCTACAGTCAGCAGCCGACAGAGATGGAAGATACGTCTGTGTTTGTCTCATTGTATCCACCTAGCAAGTGATCTGAAATGTGTATACAAATGCTGACAGCGAAGTTTGCTTAATATTTCAGCATGTGTGTGACAACATATACAATGATTCCTTTCTTGGAAGAGTTGAAAACAGTGCTGTTATAATAAATTTAAAGGGAGTCGATTAATGACACTAAACAACACTTACTTTTAATTTTTCCAGAACATGTTTCAGAGACTTTGCCTCCATCATCAACCGGACATCGACTGGTTCTCATTGGTGTAGTTGACGATATTTTGTCATAGGTCTCCTCTGGTGGCGGTTTGAGGAACTTGCTGAACAAATCTTTCTGGGGCAGGTCGAAATTGAATACTTTTTTCCTATTTTTTGAAATGAAGATTTGTTCCCATGTGGATAATTCTTGTTTTCCTGATGTATGTTGTAGTAGTTTTGGTTCTGGATTTATGTTGTGGTTTTATCCCCAAAAATGCGTGGCAACTGCTGATTTTTCTAATTGTTTATATTTTATGTTTCTAAAGTGTTCCTTTGCTCTTGTTTCTAAATTTCTTTTGGGTTTTCCAATATAAATTTGACTACAGTCACTGCATTCAATTTGATATATACCAGATTTTTTGTTAGATGGAATGGCATCTTTGATGTTTGAACAAATTAGGTTTTATAAAGAGAAATGGTTGACTGGTGCTAGTTGAATGTTTTGTTTTTTGAAGACTTTTTTGAATTGATCATAGGCTCATGGATGGTAAGTGAATTTTTTGAAAATCATATTAGTTTCTATAGCTGAGAGGGTTGTGGTTTCCTTTATTAGCTTCTTCTTTTTTGCTAAGTTCACTTTTTTGTCTACTAATGATTTGGGAAAGTTATTTTTTTGTGCTATTTCAATAATTTTGTTGTATTCTGTTTTGTATTCTTCTGCTGTGAGAGGGATGTTGACCAGTCTGTGTGTTAAACTATTGAAGATTGCCTGTTTGTGGGATCTTGGGTTGTAGCCATTAGCTTTTATGCAGTTGTCTGTGTTGGTTTTCTGTAAATGCCAAAGTTTAGTCTGTTTTTATTTCTCATTATTTTTAGATCCAAAAATGGTAAATACTCGTCTTTTTCTATTTCTACAGTGAACTTGATGTTTTTTTCTTGGATATTTAAAAGTTTTAGTGCATCACTGATGTGTTTTTTGATACTATTGCAAAGATGTCATCTACATATTGTTGCCAGAGTTTGAACATCCAAGGGAAACCTTTGGTGATCCTTATTTCTAATGCACTCATGTACAGATCGGCCAGGAAGGGTGATAGGGGATTGCCCATTGCTAAACCTGAAGTTTGGTGGAAATATTTTGTTTGAAACTGGAAGAAATTTTATGCTTCGAACAAAACTATTTGGCAGTCTTAAGTAAGAAAATGAAAGAAAAAACCGTGAAAGTAAAATACAAACTGACTAATTTGTGCAACATGTCTTCACACTGAAATCATACCAGGAAAAAGTTAAAAAACATCGGAAATAGCAAAGTAAGTCCATCAGTAATCGTTACACACGGTAAATGCAAAAGTGAAATAAGTAGCGTAAATGCATAAATGAGCACGCAAATCTCTGAAAACGTTGTAAACCTATCCAGTCAAAATTTTTCCAAAAAAGAATTGGATCCTCTAAATAATGGATTAAAAAACTGAACAAAACCTTTACTCCGCTCAACATGAAGCATCTGTAGATAAACTCAATAAAACAATAACAAATATAATTCTTGAAGCAGTAAAAAAATGGATCCCAAGAGGAAAAACTAAAAATTACAAATCCTTTTGGAATACAGAATTATCAAAGTTAAAAGAAGAAAGGGATATAGCAAGGAAAAAAGCAGAATTGTCCAATAACCCAACAGATACACAGGAATGGCGAAGAAAGGCAACAAAATGTAAAAAATAAATTCATATTGCCAAAAAAAAAAAAAAGCTTTCAGTGAATTTATTGAAAAAGCTGATTGTAGAAAAGATCCCAAAAAAGTATACAGATATATAAGTAATTTAATTGTGAGAAAGAAACAAGGAAAGAACCACTCAAACTAAATGGGAAAACACTTACTTTAAATTACTCTATTTCTGAAGCCTTTAATAAGTATTACAGCTCTCAGCATAAACTTTCCTCTGAAGGAAAAAGAAAACAAATACAGATTAAAAAAGATCTCAAAAAATTAAAAAAGTGCCCAGAACAAACAAACGATATGTTCAGCAAAGAATTCACTATAAGGGAACTAAATCATGCCATCCAAGAGTTGAAAGATAAAAAGTCTCCTGGACCAGATAAAATACATGCTGAATTTCTGAAACACCTACGATCAATGGGAAGAAAGGTACTACTGAAATTATTTAATATATCATGGACCTATACTGCACCTACAGAGTGGAAAAAAGCAATAATTATTCATATTCTAAAAAAAGACAAAGCACCCGACAAAGTAAATAATTAGAGACCAATTTCCTTAACAAGTGTCATTGCAAAAACAGCAGAATGTATGATTTCAGCAAGGCTAAATTGGTTCTTAGAAAGTAGTAACATATTAACAACTGCTCAAACAGGATTCAGAAAACACTTATATACTAAAGAAAATACAATTCAACTATCCCAAGATGTCAAAGAATCTTTCAACAAAAATCAAGATACGCTGTCAGTTTTCATTGATTTTGAAAAAGCATACGATTCAGTATGGATGCATAAACTTCTTGAGAAGCTTTCAAAACTAGGCATTCAAGATAACATGTTAAATTGGATCACTCAGTTTCTCTCTCAACGTTTTTTTTTTTTTTGGGGGGGGGGGGGATTTTATGTCTTCCAACGTTAAGTCATATCAGACAATGAATGAAATGGATGAAATGATGCTCAAATGAGCCCGGCGTCCATGGAGCTTAGAGTTACCCGACATTCGTCTTTTAGGATAAGGGAAAACCCCGGAAAAAAAAAAACCTTATCCAAGTAACTCACCCTGACCGAGATTCGAACTCGGGACCTCTTGAACGTGAAGCAGACATGCTACCACCACGATACCAAGGCGGGCAACGTTTCTGGGCTACAAAATACAATGACAGTACATCCAAATTCCGACAAATAAAAATGATACTAAAATTAGGCAAGTGAGTCAACCTTGTATATACTTTTCTCCACTTACAAGTTTTTTATGAAGACTAGTTTCTGGGGACTTCTCTCCTATCGTCAGCTCTGTGGTAGACTGATGATGCATCCGGTGTCTGCATCTGGCTTGGTGTTGTGCTGCCATCTAATGTCCTGGTAAGTTTGATGACGTCATCTACCGCGGGAATTTCAAAATTCATCAAGAGGTCCTGTTTTTTCGTAATAAATATGTTTTCCCAAATCTGTAGTTCCAGAGGTTTCTTTGCCTGTTTGATCAGTTCTATTTCTTGCTTTATGTTGTGATTCTCAGACCAAAAGTGATGTGATATGGCCGACTTGTCCATTTGTTTGAATTTAATATTTCTTAAGTGTTCTTTCATTCTTGTTCCTAGATTCCTTTTGGTCTTACCAATGTATATCTTGTCACAATCCTGGCAACTCATTTGGTAAATGCCTGATAATTGAGTTTTCGGTGTGCTATTTTTTAGAGGGTGGTTTAGTAAGTTGCGGATGTTGTGTTTGTTTTGAGGGGCTAATTTTATGTTGAAGCTCTTAAATATCTTTTCAAATTTTTTGAAGTATTTTGGATGAAATGTAAATTTTCCATATCTGGTGTTTGGGTTTTCTAGTTTTTTTAACGTAGTAATGTCCTTTAAGTATTTGTTTCTTTTGTGTCTATAGATCAGTTTTTTGATGAAATTTGTGTTATAGTTGTTCAGTTCGGCAACCTGGTGTATGTGAGCGTACTCCTGTTCATATTCTGTTTTTGTTAGCGGAATGTTGATTAATCTGTGAACTAAACTATGGAATACTGCATATTGATGTTGTACTGGGTTGAATGGGTTGCATTTAATGTAATTGTCAACATGTGTTGCTTTTCGGTATATTCCAAATTGTAATCCTGTTGGTGTTCTAATGATTTTCAAATCTAGAAAAGGTAGCCAGCCATTCATCCTGCTCTACTTCAATGGTGAAAACTATGGATTTTTCTTGTAGGTTTAGCAACTTTATAGCATCCTCGGTTAGTCTTCTAGGGACTATCGCAAACACATCGTCGACATATCTATGCCAACATTTGAAAATATGTGGAAAGGCTTTAGTAATGTGTGTTTCCAAATTACTCATGAACAGATTAGCTAGTAATGGTGAAAGAGGGTTACCCATGGCCAAGCCTGCTGTTTGTTGGAAGATCTTGCTGGAGAACGTGAAGCTGTTTTGTTCAATACATAGGGTGGTTAATTTGATGTATTCCTCTATTTTATCATCTGCAACGTTGCTTTTGGATAACCAGCCTTTCATCAATTTTGGAATTTTTTCTACTGGTATGCTCGTGAATAGAGATCTGATATCAAAGGACACCATCACCTCTTCAGTTTTTATAATTGTGTTTTCAATTTTCTTTACTAAATCAAATAAATTGTTTATGCTTAGAGATTCAAACTTTTCAAACTTGTCAAATTCTTCCAACAACCATTTTGCCAGTTTGTAAGTCGGGGCATCTATATTGTTAATAATGGGTCGCATGCTGTTGTCTGTCTTGTGAATCTTAGGTAGGCAGTATAATTTTGGCAAATTAGGGTTGTTTACATTTATGCTATTTTTCATCTTATGTGGCACTACTGTATTTTCTTTAATTGCTTTTTTGGTGGTTTCTATGTATTTCCTTAAAGGGTTTTTGGTTAGGGTTGTATATTCTGGATTTTGTAGTAGATGTTCGACTCGCTGGTTGTAATCAATAGCCAGGTTAGGGCGGAATGGTCAGTCCTCAGGTGGAATGGCTGACCGTACAGGTACTTGTGGAAGTGCTCCAAGGTCTTTACTATCGCCAATAATTCTTGCCGGGTGATGCAGTAGTTCTTCTCTGCCTTGGATAGCATCTTGCTGTAGTAGGCTATCACCCGCTCATGGCCGTTCTGGATCTGCGATAGGACGCCTCCAATGCAATGGTCGCTGGCGTCGGTGTCCACAATGCACTGCACAGGGTCCTCTTCAGGTGTTGGAAAGCGTCTTCGGCGTCCTCCGTCCAAGCATAAGGCCAGTGTTCCTTTGTCAGGCGGGTGAGGTGTTTGGCAATGTTGGGGAACCCCTTTATGAAGCGTCGGTAATAGCTGCACAGCTCCAGGAAACTGCGCAACTCTTTCTTATCCTTTGGGCGAGGCCAATCTCTCACAGCCTGCGTCTTCTCCGGGTCTGTGGCCACTCCGGTTGCTGAGACTATGTGGCCCAAGTAGTTAACTTCCTTGCGAAAGAGCTGGCACTTCTTCGCGTTCAGTTTCAAGTTGGTCGCCTGCAGTCTCTGTAGCACCTTACTCAGATTCTCGAGATGGTCTTCAAAAGTCTTCCCAATGATGATGATGTCGTCCAGGTATAGCAGGGAGGCGTCGTAAGTCAGTCCTCTCATCACTGACTCCATGAGGCATTGGAAGGTAGCTGGTGCGTTGCAGAGGCCAAAGGGCATAACTGTGAACTGCCAGAGTCCTTGGCCTGTCGAGAATGCGGTCTTCTACTTGTCTCTCGGATCTAGAGCTACCTGCCAGTAGCCCGACTTCAGGTCCAGGGTCGAGAACCACTGTGCACCAGCTAGCGTGTCCTGGATGTCGTCAATCTGGGGTAAGGGGAAACAGTCCTTTAGGGTGACAGCGTTCAGCTTCCTGTAGTCAACGCAGATGCGTAGCTCGCCGTTCTTGGTCACCAAGACTACAGGGGAACACCAAGGGCTGTCCGACTCTTCAATCACTCCCCTGAATCTCATGTCCTCCAGCATGTTTCGTACCGCCCCTTGCTTCGCCAGCGGAACGCGTCTAGGTGGCTGCCGAATAGGCTGGGCATCCCCAGTGTCGATGCGGTGAAGCACTTTGTCAGTGCAGCCGTAGTCACTATCACCTTGGCTGAAGACGCGCTGGTATCGTCTTAGCAGTTGTCAAACTTTCTCCAGCTGCTCTGCGCTTAGGTGGTCGGCCGCCCTCTCCAGTAGGCCTTCTAGCCGGGGCCCCAGGTTTTGCGACGGCACCGGCTCGTGTGTCTTGTCGATTGCTGTTATGCTTACCACGGACTCGCACGTTCCAACTCCGTCCCGGCCTGGACGTCGTGATCGGTGTCCGTTGGATTTAGTAGTCTCACTGGCACCTCCTCTCAGCACGGCAGCAATGCCCTGGCTACACATAGTCCGTGTACAGGCATCTTCTGGTCCAGCATCATGTTCCTGGTTCCCTGGCCTTCCAGTCGCACCGTCACCACCACTTCGCTCCTCGCGGGGACAACCACGTCTTCGTTCAAGACGACCCTGCAAATTCCAAGGCACTCATCGGGTTGACAGAGTATAACCTCTTCTCCGTTGAGCCGCAGGACCTTCTTGCCGACGTCGACCATCGCCTCGTGGCTCCTGAGGGCATCCAATCCCAGTATCACCTCCTCAGCCACCTTCGCGACGAACACCCACAGACGTACGGCACTCCTTCCCAAGGTCAACTTTAGCAGGGCCTCCTCGACAGGCAAGGTGTCGCCCGATGCCGTCACAAGCTGGTATGGTCGGCTCGGCTTCCTCGTCGGCAAACCCTTCGCCACGTCAGGTCTGATGATGGTCACGGCCGCCCTGGTGTCCACCAGCACGCGGCACGGCTTTCCTCTTACTCAGCCGTCCGCGATGAGGCTGTCATCCATACGCCGGCTTACGGCGCCCAGTGTAACTCGAGGGGATGGTGGTGATTGCGCCGAGGTGCCCCTCTCCATGATGGCCCTTACTCGTTCTTCCGGCTGCTCTCCCTGGTGTGGGCATTCTCTCTCCAGGTGTCCCGGCTGTCTACATCCCCAACACAGGCCACTAGGTCTTCGCCGGCGTCCCTCGGCTGGTCTTGTGTCTCCGGTGTAGCGGACGTTCCTCGTTTTCGACGTCGGGATAGCTGTCACCTTGGCCGCCTCCATCCTTAATGCTGCCGTTAGCGCCTCGTGGATGGTTTTGTAATCGCCGAGCATTAGGCGCTGACGAATCTCCGTGTCTCGTAGCCCGTCAACGAATATGTAGGCAGCTTCCCGGGATACGAACTTTGGTGGTAGGTCGACTAGGTCCTTGCTAGCCAGTTGCTCAACTGCCAGGGCGAACTCCTGCAGCGTCTCCCCTGGCTGCTGTGACCTTGCCTTTAGCTGGCTGCGGTACGCTGCGGCTAAGCGGTGGTTTCCAAAACAATTCTCCAGGGCCTCCCAGATGTCCTTGGGCGCCGCTGTTGTCTGTAGCGCGTTCAGGACTTCCGCGGCCCGTCCCTGGAGGCTGGCTATTAACTGTGTGGCCTCCTCCTCTGGTGACTATTTGTTGTGCTTGGCCACTGTGTCGAACTGGCGGCGGAAGGCCTCAAACGTTGACACGCCGTCATATTTCAGAGGTTTGACGCGCGCCGATGTTGTGTCGCGTCCCGGTACGTCGACCTTCAAATCCTTCAACCTCCTGCCGACGACGTCCTCCACCATGGCGTTCAGGGACTTGATGCTGCTGTCGGCCTTTCCTTCCAGGTCGTTAACGCGGCTCGCCAGGTCCTTGACGCGCTCGTCCACTTGGCCCATCCGCTTGTCCAGCTCCGTCACGTCATCCCTCACGCCGGCCAACCGTTCTTCAAATTTGGCGGCGAGAGCCTCGTTCGCCGCTTTAATTTCCGTGGTCAATTCGGTCTTTATTTCCTTCAGTTCCGCTGCCAGGTTGTTGTTTGCAGCTTCCATCTTCGCAGCGAGGTTGTCATTCGCCATCTTTATTTCTTTCAGTTTGGCGGTGAGGTTGTCATTCGCCGTCTTTATTTCTTTCAGTTCCGCTGCCTGGTTGTTGTTTGCCGTCTCCGTCTTCGTTGTTAGTTCTGCGGCCAGGCTAGTATTTGCCGCTTTCATTTCCGAGGTCAGTTCGGCTTTCATTTCCATCATCTTCTCCAGAATCTTTTCCAATGCCGTATCCATGGTGGTCCATGGTGTCCAAAACTAAGAAAGATCTATCAAAGGCTACAATTGAAGCTGATAGAGTAGATAAATTGAATCGTTATAGAGATGCGAAATTTAAATTTAAGAAGCTTCTATTGGATACAAGAAGTAAATCATGGATCAATTTTGTAGAATTTCATCTGAATAAAGATATTTGGGGTATACCCTATAAAATTATTATGGATAAGATTCAAAAACCAGAAGTTTTAAATACACTGGAAAGAGACGATGGGAGTATGACCGCAAATTGGGAAGATACCTCTAAGTTATTGTTGAATATCCTCTTGCCCGATGATGATGCGACTATGGATAATCTGCATGATAAAATTCTAAGATTGAATATGAAAATTAGTTACAATAATTATAATGTAATATATCCCTTTGATATTTCTGAAATAAAGGAAATATTTCATAAACTAAAGAAGAAGAAATCTTGTGGCCCAGATAATATCCCAAATGAAGTTTTGATTGCCCTCCAGGATACGTTAATACCCCAACTATGCAGTATTTATAATGATTGTTTATGGAGAGAATATTTTCCTGATTGTTGGAAAGTGGCATGAGTTATCCTCAAAAAAGGCCTTGATAAATATTCGGCCAAACCAAAATCCTATAGACCAATTTGTTGAATTCCATGGGAAAAATTTTTGAACATTTAATTAATAAGAGAATTATTGAATTTAGATCTATGATTGGCATGAATAACAGACAGTTTGGATTTCGGAAAGGACGATCTACTGAGGATGCAATAATTGATATTATGGATTGTATAACCAGCTCTGCTCATAAGTATATCATTGCTTTATCAATTGATATATCTGGAGCTTTTGATAATTTGTGGTGGCCTTTCTTCTTTAGTAGATTAAGAGTGCAAAATTATCCGTTACCATTGTAGAAATTGCTTTTGAGTTATTGTGAAAATAGAAGAGTCTATATACAAGGAATCAATCAGAAGATTTGGACAAATGTTACAAAAGGATGTCCACAAGGATCAGTTTTAGGGCCAACATTCTGGGATATAGTTATGGAGACTCTCTTAGACGTATTTGAAAATGATGATAATGTTTTAAAAATTACCGCATATGCTGATGATGTTGTCTTTTTGATTGCTGGAGAGTCAAGATCACAATTAGAAATGCGATCAAATTTTTTAACAACCAAATTAGCTGAATGGTGCACCGAGTCCAAGTTATATATTGCCCCTCATAAATCAATGTACATGTTGGTGAAAGGAACATTAAAATGGAATCCTATTATCAAATACAATAATGAAAATATCAAACGTTATAGAGATATCAAATATTTGGGTGTTATTTTAGATGAAAAGTTAAATTTCAACAAACACACAGAGTTTGTTAGGACGAAGGCCAAAAGAGTTATGCAGAAATTAGCCAGAATTGTTAACTCAAAGTATAAAATATCTTTAAATAATATCATAACGTATCATTACACTGTTTTTGGATCAATAATTACATATGCAGCAGCAGTTTGGGCTCAAAAATTAAATAATTTAACTTTAAGAAGGAAATTAAGAAGTACGCAACGAAAAATCTTGTTACGTCATACTGGTGCAGTCTGTACAACTTCAACACTAGCACTTTTGATGGTAGCACGAATCTGGCCCATCGATTTCCTAATTAGATTAAGGGGAGCTATGTTTTGGATGAAGAAAGGTGATGGTAATAAAGTGAAAAAGATTATTGGGAAAGTATGTGCTAATAAATCAGATATTAAGAAATATTTATTGAGTGAATGGCATGATGAGTGGATAAATGCAAAGGTTGGAAGAAGAAGCTATGACTTCTTTCCGTCGGTAACTGAACGATTAAGGATCCCGCATCTCAAACCTACAAAGGGTTTAATACATTTTCTAACAGGACATGGACCTTATGGCACTTACTGGCACAAGATAAATAGGATAAATAGCCCCATGTGTAATATATGTCAAGTAAGTGATAATCCGGAGCATGTTCTCTTTGAATGTCCTAAATATGCCGAACAAATTTCTGAGGAAAGGACTGCATTAAGTGGAATTAATATATGGAATATAATTAGATCTCCAGAACTTTACAAAATATTATCTAATCTGGCAAACACAGTAAGTGAA
This sequence comes from Mantis religiosa, assembly GCA_030765055.1. Classification (NCBI taxonomy): domain Eukaryota; kingdom Metazoa; phylum Arthropoda; class Insecta; order Mantodea; family Mantidae; genus Mantis; species Mantis religiosa. Next base: position 149,487,362 of record CM060950.1, on the reverse strand, counting down.
TTAGCTTGGAAGATTCCACTAAATGAAGCCTTATCTAGACAAGATGTTCCAGTTGTTATTGAAGTAAGAAGATCTGAAAGAATCCTTACCAATGGGATAAATAGAAATATTATTATCAACGGTGATATATGATTATTAAATTTTAGATGAGTCATATTTTTTACACATCTGCTTCACTTTCGTACCTATTTTGAGGACATGTTTCGCAAATCATCGTTTGCATCTATGGCTCTTATGCAACTGAAGCTTGATCCAGCGGTGTGGGTAATTCTGGGGTTGCTGCTGCCATCTGTTGATTTAGTGATGAACTTAAATGTGGGATTCTCTTCTGGCGAGATTTCAAAGTTCATTAGTTGGTTTTTATGTTTTTCTATGTATATCCTCTCCCATATGACGAGTTCACTATGTTTTTGTACGTATTTTAGTAATTCTGTGCTATCTTCAATTTCATGATTTTCAGACCAGAAATGAGCTGCTATTGCGGACTTATCAATATTTTTGTATCTTAAGTGCCTGAAGTGTTCTTTCTTTCTACTGCCTATGTTTCTTTTTGTCCTCCCTATGTAAATTTTTTCACAGTCTTTACACTTAATCTTGCAAATGCCTGACTTTTCCTCTGGTTTTATCTTATCAGTATTATTACTGTGAAGTAGGTTTTTAATGTTGTAATTGTTTTTGGTGCCAATGTTATATTGTATTTCTTGAATATTTTTTGGAACTTTTGTGTGGCCCAGGGGTGGTAAGTAAATTTAGCAAATCTAATTTCTTGTTTTATTGGTGTGAGAGTTGTGATCTGTTTTAATCTCTTTTGAAGTTTGAATAATTTTAGTTTTTTATCTACAAGGTTTTTTCCATATCCATTTTTAATTGCAGTTTTTAAGATTTGATGGTATTCGTTTTGATATTTTTGCTGGCTGAGAGGTAGATTTACTAATCTGTGTGTGAGACTGTTGATGGTTGCATGTTTGTGTGGAATTGGGTTGAAACTATTTGCTTTGATGTAATTATCTGTGTGTGTTGCTTTTCTATGGATGCCAAATTCTAGTTTTTCATTGCTTTTTTTGATTTTAAGGTCTAAAAAAGGTAAAGTACAGTCCTCTTCAGTTTCCACTGTGAATTGTATGCTGGGTTCTTGCAGGTTGAGTAGTTTCAAAGCATCATCTATTTGTTTGTAGGGCACTATTGCAAAGATGTCGTCTACGTATCTGTACCATGTTTTAAAAATATGAGGGAAGGCTTTAGTTATATGTGTTTCGAAAAAGCTCATGTATAGATTGGCCAAAAATGGTGATAGCGGGCTTCCCATAGCTAGTCCTGAAATTTGTTTATAATATTTTCCATCGAAGACAAAATAATTTTGATGTATACATAATTCAGTCATTGCCAAATATTCTTCTATTGCATTGGCATCTAGGTTTATAGAATTTAGCCATTTTTTCAGTTGAATCAAAAGTTTGTCTAATGGAATGCTAGGGAAGAGGGAGCGGACATCAAAGGATACTAAAGTGTAATGAGGTTTTAGTTTAAGATTTTGAATTTTTTCTACCAGGTCTAAAGAGTTTTTTATACTCAAGAGTATGGAATTGTGGAAAGGACTGAAATTTTTTGGATAGCCACTTTGCCAGAAGGTAAGTAGGAGTGTTTATATTATTTACAATGGGTCTCATGGGTATGTTGGGTTTGTGTATTTTAGGCAAACCATATAGTCTTGCAAGGGTAGGGTTGTCCGGTTTGATAGTTTTTTGTTCTGTAGTTGTTAAAATTTTACTATTAATGATGGTGTTGATAATTTATAATCAATCAACAGAAGATGAAGGTATTTGGTTTATATGAGAAGACGCGTTTGGGGAGTGACGGAGAATCAGACCGGCAAGATTACCTGATGAAGCCTATGGGGATTTTAAACTGAGGCTTGATGAATGTAGCACTCTACATTCCATATCATCCACCAGCTCGGACGAGGAGGAGGAGACTGCGAGCAATCCAGATCCTCAACCAAGGGCTAGCCATGCATTATAGTTTATTCAATATGTATCAGCTCGGACGAGGATCTTATATAGATGATCCAGGTCCACAACCAGAGTCTAGGAACAGCATCGCGTCATTCATCAGTTTTGAGGAGGAGTTTCAACATGCGGCAGTTAATATAGTGAAGTGTTTCAGTGATTTTTTTTCTTTCATTTTCTACAGTTTTATGGTAATGGGTTAAGGGGAGGGTAAACCCTCCCCTTTTAAAAGTGGTTTTTGTATTTTTAAAGGTTTTTATGTATTTGGTTTGGGGGTGCTTTGCCCCTCCCTTTTTTAGGGGAGAAATTTTTCCTCCCCGGTTTAAGTTTATTTTGAAGTAATGGTGTGAAGTGATGAAGATTTGGTGATATATTTTGTTGTGGTGATAAGTGGATTTGAAGAATAGAAGGAGGTGGTTTATTGTGAAATGTCTTTTTTTTAAATTTGTTTTAAAAAGTTTGTTTTTGTTTGTTGATTTATGAATTTAAAGGAATGAAGTGTTTGTTTGAGTAGGAGAGATGGTTAATAGATAGTGTTTAATTGATTGTGTTTTTGTGATGTGATGTAGGATTGAAGTGAATTTTTTAATTAGAAGGAGATGGATTTAAGATATGGTTTAACGTTTTGTGGCTTTGTGAGGTTTAAAGGATTGAAGTGGATGTTTAAAAGTGTTAGAGAAGGATTATGATAGTGTTTAAATGATTGTAGAATTGAATGTGGATGGTTTGATGTAGGAGGTGATGGATTTAAGATATGTTCTAAAGGATTTAATTGTGGTTTTGTAATTTTTTTTAAAAAAGGATTTATGTGGAAGTTTGAATTGTTAGAGAAGGGTTTTTGATTGAAGAATTAGAGTGGATGTTTGAAGTAGAAAGAGATGTTTTTTTTAAGGTTTTTAGGATTTTTGTGGTTTTGTGATTTTTAATGTTTTGAAGTGGATATTTGAAGTGTAAGAAAAGGATTATGATAATGTTTGGTTGATAGTTGATATGATTGAAGTAGATGCTTATATTTTAAAAAATTTAAAGTAGGGTAAATGTATTTTGTTATTAGAGTTAATAAGTTGTTAGAATGAAATGATTTATTTTATTTTGGAATGGTTATATGTTAATGATGGTTTGGAATTTGTTCTATATTTATATTTTGATTAAAATTATTAAGAATAATAGTTATGGATATTTAAAGTTTGTGTTAAAATGAGTATTATGTTGTTATATTGGGAAGTGTAATTATTATATATGTTAAGTGTTTATTTAAATGTAAGTAATTGATAATTGGTGTATAAAGTAGTTTATATTTAAGATAATATGAATGTTTTGAGTGTTTACTTGATAAATGATGTTAATGAGATTGTCTAGATATAAATTGTTTGTATTATTATAATGTTTTTATTTGTTTATATGAATTCTAAAGTGTTTTAAGAAGTTCTAAAATCTTTAAGAATTGATTTTGTTTTTAAAGTAAAAGGATTGTTTAAAATGTTTGAAATGTTTTAAATTTAAAAATTTAAAGTTTTTGTATTTATATGTTTTTGGTTAAATTTTAAAAAAGGTTTTTTTTTTTTCTTTCTAGATTTGGAAGATGTTTTAATGTAATTATATTTAAATGTTATTTAGAATGTATTGGTTACCAATATATAATATACCGGATACCGGTATAAGTAGTTAATTTTAATTTAACTTGATACCAGTTAAATGAATACTGGATCCCAGTATTATGTTTTATTTTGATAGTTGGTAGCATGTTTTGTATTTTATTTATTTATTTTTAAATTTATTTTATTTGTTTTATTATCTGAGAAATTGTTATTGTAAATTGTAGTTTTTGTAGAATTTTGAATTTTAATAAATAGGAATTTGGAAATCATGTCCCAGTATAAGAAATTAGGAACCAGGATAGGGTTTTCAGATTTCATTTATTTATTTATTTGTCCATGGTGGTAATATCCCGCTTCCTGAAACCAGTTGTGACTTTGTGGGTACGTGAAATTAAAAGTCCAATTGCACAAACTCAAAATGTTCTTTATTTCCACCGAATTACAGTTGGAACACTTGCCGATTACACAGAATTACGTAGCGCACACAATTACAATTCACCAGTTCGTCTGTCACAGGTCCACTCTGTACTCGCAATTACGCACAGCTCCTACGATGCATGTACAGTCTTCCGGTCCGTTCACTCACTCGGCTCTCCTCACGGCTGCCCGCCAAGAACTCAATTGACTCGCCAACTGCAGGCCTTATATAGGGAAGATCGCCGTTTCTGGAAGGTTCGCGGTGTGCACAATTATCCCGAGGTTTCCAGACGTCTGGTGGGAGGGGAAAGAGACGATACAGGGCTTGTGCCACTCTCCTAATCATCCCTTCAGTTAGTGACACGAGACAAATGGGTAGGCGTAGCCTAAATGCTTCCCGTCTGGCCCTACTCCCGGTCGGTTCTATCGGGAGTTCCGACGTTTGGTTGACATTATGTAAAACATGTTCTGGATTATCTACTTTAGTACATATATTGCAGATGGAATTATTTAACTTCTTCACTTTATACCAATATGTACCATAAGGTCCATGGCTAGTCAAAAATGAATTGGACCTTTTGTGGGTTTTACATGTTTCAATTTCAAGCGTTCGGTTTTAAATGGAAAGAATTCATGAGTTCTTCTACCTTCATTTATACTGTCCCATTCATTCTGCCAATCATTCAAAAGATGTTTCTTGATATCTTGTCTGGTATTACACACCTTTCCAACAATACTATTTAAGTTTATGAAAGTTATTTTTCTTGAACCAGAACATTGCACCTCTCAATTTAATTAGAAGATCGATGGGCCATATTCCTGTCATTACAAGGAGTGCTACTGTAGATGTTGCGCAAACAGTACCCGTATGGCGAAGCAGGATCTTCCTCTGTGTACTTCTTAATTTGTTTCTAATATTCAAATTATACAATCTTTGAACCCAGGTTGCTGCGGCATATGTAACAATTGATCCAAAAATAGTATAATGATAGGTTATAATGTTATTTAAGGATATTTTAAATTTTATATTTATAATTATGGCTAATTTATTCATAACTTTTTCTACCTTCATTCTAACATACCCTACATGATTTATGAAGTTTAATTTTTCATCCAACATAACAGCTAGATATTTTATTCCTCTACAATGTTTAATTTTTTCATTATTATACTTAATAATCGGATCTTGTTTTAATTTTCCTTTAAATAAAATGTATGAAGACTTTTGTGTAGTAATTTGCAGTTTGGTCTCATTACACCAATTGGCTAATTTAGATGTTATACAATTTGCCTTAGTTTCTAGTTGTAATCTTGAATAGCCTGCTATCAGAAAAATCACATCATCCGCATATGCTATTATATTAACTACATTTTCATCATTTTCAAAAATTTCTAACAAGGTTTCCATCACAATGTCCCAGAACGTGGGACCCAGAACAGATCCTTGTGGACAAACTTTGCTGATACTTTTGTAGATCTTCTGGTTGATGCCTTGAATATAAACTTTCCTGTTGTCACAGTAACTCAGGAGTAATCTGTATAGGGGATATGCATAATTAAGCTTTCTTAGCCTTTCAAGGAAGAAAGGCCACCATAGCTTATCAAAGGCTCCTGAAATATCAATTGATAATCCAATTATATACTTATTTATACAGCGAGTCACAGAATCCAAGATATTGATGATAGCGTCCTCGGTAGATCTTCCTTTTCTGAAACCATACTGCCTATTATTCATTCCTATCATAATCCTAAAGGTACTATCATCCTCAGAAAAAATAGCTCTGTATTATAGGAAAAACAAAATAAATCTGTAATTAGTATCTTTAGAGTGTGCAAAGAAATTAGCCATATGGTTCGGCAAAGCAAGCCAGTATGTGTGCTTAACCGTACAACATCGCATGCACCGCACTGGCTAGTCAACAATAGACCAGCCACGCGTAGCCCCACCTATGTTCATTCCTATTTTGTAGCTACATTAACTCCTTAGACTTAAGTGATGCTGCATCCATTCTTACAGTCCAAAATGTATTGTCTAACAGTAAATTAGAAGATAGCCTTGTTTTTCTGTCTGTACCCTTTTCTGGGCTATGTAAAGCTATTATTTCCTTAGGAACAGTAAGCCTAGCCTTAAATGAAGCACTCAAAACTATTTCAAGAAACAACTTCAACTGAAATTCTGCTTCCCGTAGTGTAGAGAAAATACTAAAAATCAAAATGAAGAGTGTAACATATAAAAAAGAGTCCTGGATATGAAAAGATATGTAAAAGGAAATAGTATAATTTAGTTACATCAATTGCCTTTTACTGTAAACCAGTTAGCATTATATGCTAACATACATATTATACATAGCTTGTGATGTAGAGAGGCATTTTTCAAGGTATAAATACATCTTAAGAGATAACAGGCATTCTTTCAAATTGAAAACTTGCAACACATGGCTGTTGTGAACTGCAATTCAGTGCTTCTTTAAGGCAGTCAATCAACAATATATGTAACTTCAATTGCATCTCTATTTATAGTGAAGAATATTATAGACAAAGTATATTTTAAATGTGTATGCATTGGCATATTTTCAAGTTTTTAAGAACATTATGTGTGTTTGGAGGTATTTAGTAACAGTGACGTCAAAATTAATCATAAAAACTATTTGTAGTCAGTTTATTGACACTCGTCACTTACTTTTTTTTTTATATTATTGAGCGCCTTTGAAACTAGTCCCTCAGTAATATAAAAAAAGTAAGTGACGAGTGTCAATAAACTGACTACAAATAGTTCTTAAGATTTTAAGGACATATTAGTATAACGTATGTTTTATGAGCACATTTACATACATATTTCACAGACTTTTAGAGCATGAACTTCGGGGTCCTAATTATAATATAACCAACTGCAGCCCATGATTCCTCCTCCTTCAGAACTACAGCCTTTTAATTTTTTTTTTATTTTTCTTATAAACTTCATTGCTATACCACAACCTTCACTCTTCAGGGTTTATCAGATGTGTACACTTAACATATTTCTTTACTCCAACATTGATTCAAGTTCTCTTTAACGAGTTTGCAATAAAACTCTTGCAAAGGAGAGATACCAAAGCAAGACTGTCAAGAAACAATTCATTGCCCTTTCTCACTTCTTGATTTTACTGCCTGCAACTCAAGTTCTTAAATTAACTAGATTCATTGCATTCCTTTGTTGCACTAAAACTATTTATGGAAAGCTAGACAATTAAATTAGATATTAAAATGCTATGGAAAACAGCGTAAGTTTGAATATTAAGCAGCATGCACCTGCATCAACCTCTGGACTAGTATCAACATTTGTGGCAGCTCTTTCCAATCGCTGGCAATCTGACAGAAGTTGGCCCCCTTGTTGACAGCTACCCAGACCATCCAAATCTGCACAAATGAAATATATGCTTAGCACATAGAATTATTAGCTGCATTCCTTGTATTAGAATACACAAAAGTCAAGTTTCAAAATAACTAATGTATCTCAATTCTATAATTTGTTACAAAAAGTGTCATTTTAAGAAGCAGCAGAATATAACTCACCACAAGTAAACAAAGCTTAATGAAAGTAACTCTTGATATTAATTATCTTTCAAGATATTAAGACTTTTGTTTTTAGCAGATGTTCTCTAATGTTTTCATTAATTGTAAAAATGTTGAACAGAGATTGGTCTAGTTGCCCAATTACTTACATTGTACCAATGTAAAGAATCAACATTTTGTAGGATAACAGTATTCTATTCTGTTAGTATTGATCATTTTTTGTATTTTTCTTAAAACTGTAACATTAATTTTAGAATTCTTAATTACTTTTATGACTACCACCATTTTTCAAATCACACTCTTATATGTGCTTTTAGAACATACCCTGCTCTTACCAGCAAAATTTTAAAACCAGCATTTGTTGGCTTGTTTTCATTCTTATGGTGATATTGTCTTCAAAATATTATACCCATCTTCATACATTGTCTAAATTTAACAACTATTTCTTAACACATTTTTATATACAATACAACCCTGATTATCTAAGGTAATGTGGACCAGGATCTCCCTAAGGAAGTGAAAAATCAGATAACACAGATGGCTGAGGGCATAAAAACTGTGATAACAAATGTTAACTACTCTATAAACATCTCACTTTTACAAGTAAAAATCTACAGTTAATTTTTTTCCAGATCCTGTTTCAGACATTGATGTCTTCATTGTGTTCAAATGAAATCAAATCACATTGCTTTATCCACCATTGAAATTGATATAACTTTTAGTTTCATCATACATCATATTTAGATTATGTACAACAATAACCTTTAGGTAATACATTCAAATATTATTAGGTACAACTAATTTAACAACTTGACAATTTGCATGTTATAATTGTTTAGTATATAAAACAGCAGTAGAGTTAAATATTATTTAATTTGAGGTCATTGTTTTAAAAGTTGCATTAGTTTTTCAATTCAAGATAAGCATTAATTTATAGATGAGTTGTATTTACAGTTAAATCTCGATATCAAGATAAGCAGTTTATTAAGAATTACCTTCTAACACATCATTTATGGAGTAATATTTATGTTTCATTAAAATACTTTTGATATGAATTTAGCTGCACTTTTAACAATACTTTAAATGATAACTATTTCAATTACTTCAGATTTCCTTTATAAATGAGTATGCATTAAGATTCCCTAGTCCTCCATTTAACTTGTTACATAATTTTATGACTTGATTGTCAATAGATTTTAAATTCTTTGAAGTTCTTTGAGTACAGGGATGCATATGTTTTATAATTCTTGTGAAGTAAGAATGATATTCACTATTTATTTTAAAATCAATTATATTTTTATGCATAAAGCACACAGTTTCTAAGAGATGCAAGCATGATAGAGATAGAATGTTTAATTTTTCATAAAATGGTAAACTGGAAGTGCAGAGAATAGTGTGGTACGTTAAGTACAATTTGTACAAATTCTTTTGCAATTTACATATTTTTTGTACATCACTGTTGTTAGAACCCCAGAAAGATACAGCATAGATGAGAATAGACTGAAAATAGCCATGAAGGATAATTTTAGAGCAGTAATGGTGATGTTACTTAGACACCTAAAAGCAAATACTAATTTACATAGTTTTGAGATAAAAAACACTCTATATGATTCTTCCATTCTGCTTTGAATCAGTCACACTTTCTAGGAACTTTGTGTTATTGACTTCACCGATGCAAGTTCTGTAAATAAGATTCCAGATAAGACCTGAAGCTTTCCTGGCAACGAATATGCTCAAGTTGTTCTCGGGAAGCAAGCCAGGTGAAAAGACGATTAGAAAGTGACGTTTCGGGAGTGTGCATATCTCCCATCATCAGGATATTTATTAAATGTTATAAGCACAGGATATTTATTAAATGTTATAAGCACAAATGAATCACTGGATATAACACAAATATAAACAAAGACAAAACACTATCAAAATGCGAAATTACTGAACAAAAGACTGTTTTCATAAATTAAATACCAGGTCAGGAGATGGTGTGAGTATAGAAAATTAATTGGGTCAAAGAAACGTAACTACTTAACTTGATTATCAAGCTGTATTGATCTGTGCTTCGTAAGTCGACGGATTTCCATTTTTAAGGCTGGTTTCCAAGAGGAGCAAAACTGAAATCCAGCATCATGATTAAGCGTGTTCCTCTCGGAGGAAACGGCCAAAGCCTCCTTAATTCTGCGCTCCCAGTAACTGTTGCATTTTGCCAAGATGGTCGTCTCCTGAAAGTTGGCTCTATGGTAGTTATCAAAACAATTCTCTGCCAGCCCAGACTTCTCAGGTTGCATTAAACGAATGCTCCATTCATGCTTGTTTATTCTGGTAGCGATGGTCCTTCCGGTTTGTCCTATATATGGTGTCCCACATTCACAGGGAATATGGTACACTCCCGGAACTTGGAAGTCCGGTTTGTCTTTCACTGGTCTCAACAGATGTTTAATCTTCAGAGGTGGCTTGTGGATGGTCCTGATGTTGTATTTGGCGAGAATTCTGTTGATTCTGCCGGGATGCAGGCTGTAGCGGTAGGGTTATCTGACACTTGCTGTATTACAGGTTTCCCTTTCCTAGCTTTGGTGGTCAAGGCTTCAACGTCATATTCGGAGCAGCCGTTTTGACGGAAAGGGAGTCTCAGGTGCTGTAATTCTTGTTTTGAGTGGCTGAGATCAGAGATAGACAAAGCTCTGTGTGCCAGTGTATTGAGAACTCCAAGTCATTGAGACTTATGATGAAAACTGTGAGCATTCAGATAGAGATCAGTGTGGGTAGGCTTGTGGTATACAGCATGCCCCAGTGTACCATTGCTGTTTTTTGAAACAAGAATGTCCAGGAATGGAAGAGTTCCATCCTTCTCCACTTTCATCCTGTTTACCGGCAATCTATCCAGCAGAATCAGAAGAATTCTTGCCAAATACATCAGGACCATCCACAAGCCACCTCCGAAGATTAAACATCTGTTGAAACCAGTCAAAGACAAACTGGACTTCCAAGTTCCAGGAGTGTATAGTAGTGGCGTTCATTCCATCCCATGCAGCATCAAAGCTTTTCCTTCTGACTACACCTCCTCACATGTAAGCAATTATACGGGTTTTCCACACTTAAACATATGGGGTGGTCCTTCTTAATATGTTCACCAAGTTAGAGCGCTGTTGCAATATTTTTCATGTGTCCTTAGAAATTAGCTTAGACTGTGCAAACGTGCTTCCTATGCGTATTAATTAAGCTTACATTTATAGAAGTTACATAGTGTTTTACTTAGTGTAGTTAGTGTAGTTTTATAAATTTATTAGTGTTTAATAGTTATTGGTGTTTAGCACTTGTGTAATTTAAGTAAGATGTGGAGACCATGGGAATCGAACATAACATGGATATGCTAACATGGATTTCCGTTCATACTTGTAATACATACCTAACAGTATTTCTAACCTTTCTCGAGGTCTAAAGCATTTATGACATTTAATTATTATGCGGAATGTACCTGATTATATATTTAAATTTTGTTTAACAGAAGCCCCTACCCCCCACCCCCAAAAAAAAATTACACTGCTTAACCTTATTCAAAATTGTAAAATTAGCAGACATCCTTGCAAAAAGCTTCCAGCATTTAAAAAGAATAATAGTTTCCTTACTAGTTCTTCTTTAATTCCTTGGGTCTTTTTTTTTTAAGATTTGAAGTATTTATTGCTTTGTTAAATCAACTGAAGTTCACCACCTGTAGTTGCCATAGAATAAAGGAAAATGTTTTAGGATAAATCGGCTCACGATTGCAATAAACAAAGCACTGATGTGCAATCTTTGCTTTTAAATTATTATTAACTACCAGAATATCCAAAGTGCTTCTTTAATTTTCAAGTAAATATCCCTCGCAAATTCATGCACACTGATGCAATTTAACCCCTTTAAAATTGTAATGATGTTTTACTAAACTTTCCTTAGATATTATGCTAATATTACGCATTTAGTTCTTGTACGTAATGTAAGTATTACACCATAACAGCATTAGTAATGTGACTTTGTGGGTTCGTAGAATTAAAAGGCAGAGTTGCAGAAATTAAAAATATTCTTTATTTTCCTAGAAATACTCTTATAGATTACAGCAGCATTACGTTACGTACACCATCAGTCTACCAAGGTCGATGACAATAATAGTGACAGCATATTACATCATTCGCTCTCGTTACAATAACACTTCCAGCTGTCTGGTTTCACAACAACTGTTTCACAATTACAACTGCCTCTTGGCCAATTGTCGCCTCTTTAAATACTTCACAGATAATTTCTAGATGATTCACAAATAAACCAGAACGCAAACAGTCTCTATCAGTCCAGAAGTAACTAGAAATTTCCATTTATCTCAGTTTGTTTGTTTCGGCAGACCCTTATCTGCCTGTTATCTATGCCCGCGGGCTCTTGGTTTTCACACTGCCCTCCTATCAGCTTCTTTTGTGTAAACAAGCCATGCGATCGTAGATACGGGTTCGCGACACTGCTCCCTCCTCAAGGCTGGTCGTCCCGAACAGCACCACCGTAGCGTGCCAGACGATCCAGGTATACCACCAGCATCTCTTTCGGGGCACCTTCTGGATGCGGTAGATCACGTCATTAGTCCTCTTCACCACCTGGTACGGTCCTTACCATGGCTGTTGAAGTTTTTCGATTGTTCGTTTGCTCCCAGGTGTTCTCCTGAAGTACCGACGTGCACTTCCTCCAAGACCTCACTTCGGGGAAGTACCAACTGTTGTCTCTGCATCTTCCCATCGGGCGATTCCCATACCCGGAACAACACGCCCTCTCTGATCTTCAGTAAGTCCCATTGGGCCCAGTACGACTTGTAGGTGGCCCTCCTAGGTGCAATGTCCTCCCAAGTTGGTCTTGTCCCTGCCTCCGCTTTCCTCAAGAGTGGTCCCAAGTCTGCGTCCACCAGCTGCTTCCTCCTTAGGCCTGCGCTACCCCAGCCATCCGCAGGCACTGCCGTGACTACTCGGACTGCTGCAGCACGCTCCTTCTCTTCCATTCTTGTGCATTGGCCGCACTCCTCTGGGCAGGGTCTTCGGGACATGGCATCTGCGTTACCATGGCTCTTCGCTCTACGATGTTCAGAGGTAAAGTCGCATTCCTGCGGCCTCTGGACCCAACGTACTATCTGGCCTTCCAGGTTCATTAAGTTCAATAGCCAGGTTAGGGCAGAATGGTCAGTCCTCAGGTGGAATGGCTGACCGTACAGGTACTTGTGGAAGTGCTCCAAGGTCTTTACTACCGTCAGTAACTCTCGCCGGTTGACGCAGTAGTTCTTCTCTGACTTGGCTGAAGACGCGCTGGAAACGTCTCAGCAGTTATCAAACCTTCTCGAGCTGTTCTGCGGTCTGGTGATCGGCCGCCCTCTCGAATAAGCCTTCCAGCCGGGCCCCAGGTGTTGCGTTGGCACCAGCTCCTGTGTCTTGTCGATTGCTGTCACGATTAGCATGGGCTTGCACGTCCCCATCTCCGTTCCGGCCTGGACGTCGTGATCGGTGTCTGCCAGGTTGATCAGCCTCACTGGCACCTTCGGCAAGGCAACAATGTTCTTCATTCGCTGTCCTTCCAGTCGCGCCGTCACCACCACCTCCTTTGTTGTGGGGACCCACGTCTTCCATCAAGATGACCCTGCAGATTCCAAGGCGTTCTTCGGGTTGCCGGAGTATGACCTCTTCTCCATTGAGCCGCAGGACTTTCCTGCCGTCGTCCACCATCGCCTCGTGGCTCCTGAGGGCATCCAGTTCCAGTATCACCTCCTCAGCCACCTCCACGACGAACACCCACTGACACAGGGCACTCCATCCCAAGGTCAACTGCAGCAGGGCCTCCCTCTCCACAGTCAAGGTTTCGCCCGATGCCGTCACTAGCTGGTATGGTCGGCTCGGTTTTCTCGATGGCGAACCCCTGGCTACGTCGGGTCTGATGACGGTCATGGATGCACCGGTGTCTACGAGCACGCAGCACTGCTTCCCTCGTACCCAACCGTCTGCGATGAGGCTGTCATCCATCCGTCGGCTGATGGCACGCAGTGTCACTCAAGGAGATGGTGTAGACGGCGCCGACGTGCTCCTTGCCACGCCGGGCTTATTCGTTCTTCCCGCTGCTCTTCCTGGTGTCGGTCATCTTCGCGGTCATCGTCGCGGCCAAGTTGCTATTGGCAGCTTCCGTCTTCGTTGTTAATTCGATCTTCATTTCTTCCATCTTCTCGGTGATGTTGCCATCGTCCCGCCTCCTGACACCAATTGTGACTTTGTGGGTTCGTAGAATTAAAAGGCCGAGTTGCAGAAATTAAAAATCTCCTTTATTTTCCTAGAAATACTCTTATAGATTACAGCAGCATTACGTTACGTACACCATCAGTCTACCAAGGTCGATGACAATGACAGTGACAGCAGATTACATCATTCGCTCTCGTTACAATAACACTTCCAGCTGTCTGGTTTCACAACTGTTTCACAATTACAACTGCCTCTTGGCCAATCGTCGCCTCTTTAAATACTTCACAGATAATTTCTAGATGATTCGCAAATAAACCAGAACGCAAACAGTCTCTATCAGTCCAGAAGTAACTAGGAATTTCCATTTATCTCAGTTTGTTTGTTTCGGCAGACCCTTATCTGCCTGTTATCTATGCCCGCAGGCTCTTGGTTTTCACACTGCCCTCCTATCAGCTTCTTTTGTGTAAACAAGCCATGCGATCGTAGATACGGGTTCGCGACAGTAATATATCTCTTTTTTAGTTATGTTATAAAGAGTTGTAGCATTATGTATTATTATAGGATACATTAATCATTTAAAATTTATTTGAAAAGATGAAAGGCTATTTCTGACAGTGAATTTTGAATTAGAGCTAACTTTCGGGAGACGGCCATCTTGGCAAAATGCAACAGTTACTGGGAGTGGAGAATTAAGGAGGCTTTGCACGCTTAATCGTGATGCTGGATTTCAGTTCAGCTCCTCTTGGAAACCAGCCTTAAAAATGGAAATCCGTCGACTTAAGAAGCACAGATCAATACAGCTTGATAATCAAGTTAAGTAGTTATATTTCTTTGAACCAATTAATTTTCTATACACAGGCCATCTCCTGACCTGGCATTTAATTTATGAAAATAGCCTTTTGTTCAGTAATGCTAATTTTGATAGTGTTTTGTCTTTGTTTATATTTATGTTATATCCAGTGATTCATTTGTGGTTATAACATTTAATAAATATCCTGATGATGGGAGAGATGCATACTTTCGAAACGTCAATTCCTATTCGTCTTTTCACCTGGCTTGCTTCCCAAGAACAACTTGAGATTCTAGATGTTGCCTTAACAAAGGAAAAACTATAACTTATGAAAGAAGTTTTGTTGTGATTTAGGGATAGTTTGTTAAAATTTACTCAATTTTCGAGTTTGCTTATCGTGGTGTTTACCTCATCAATTGTGCTAAGCTACTGTGTAAGAAAAGTAGATTTGTATCATCAGTTAGTAGTGCTGTGTGGCCTTAGGGAGATCATTAATAAACTCATCTATAAATTGATAATTATTTCGCTTCACTGTGGTGTTCCAATACAGTTAAATCTCGATATACTGAAGCTAATTAATTGAGAAAAACTATTTGTAGTTGACTACAAATAGTTTTTTCAATTAATTTTGACATCACTGTTTCTAAATTCCTTCAAACATGTACAACTGAAGCTGTCTTTTGTTTGTGAAGGAATACAGATCATTACAGCCTGTTATGTCTTTTGGAAACCCAAACTAGCAACTGGCAAGAACGCTATATTTGTCCAGGAAAGTTGTAAATTTTATGTTGTTGTAGTGCTTAACGCCCACTTTTACATGTGGCACTGCAGGAGGCAACACTGATGATACATGAAATGAAGATGGAGCATTGGTGGAATGAGATGGTAGAGGAAACCAAAGGAAACCTGCCCCTATGCCGTTTTGTCCACCACAAATCTCACATGAGGTCTCCTGGGCTCAAACCCAGGTCCCTTTGGTGAGTGTCCAGTGGTCTAACCACTTGGCCACAGCATGACCGAAATTTGTAATGGTGTTGTGAACTACACATTCTTGAACTTTTGACAATGCAGATGTTAAGGATGCATGCTACAATTTTTCAAATCTGTTTTATCCAGGTTTTTTTTTGGGGGGGGGGGGGGAGGTGGCAAGTATTACTTTCCCTGATGTGTGTTTGGAGGAATTTAGTAATAGTGACGTCAAAATTAATATAAAAATTATTTGTGGTTGGTTTATTGACACTCGTCACTTACTTTTTCATATATTTATGAGAGACTAGTTTCAAAGGCCCTGGCCTCCATTTTCAATCTCGAGATTGAAAATGGAGGCCAGGGCCTTTGAAACTAGTCTCTCATAAATATATGAAAAAGTAAGTGACGAGTGTCAATAAACCAACCACAAATAATTTTTATATTACTTTCCCTATTTTGAACTGCTCAGGGGGGAAAAAACTGTAGAAGGAGAGATATTAAATATGTTTACAAGAGGTGGATTAGATAGGAAAAACATTTAAGTAATTTGTTAGAGGAATTATCAGGTCCAACATAGGCACAGGTTTTACATTATCTTCTATTTTTCTTATTCTTTCATTTGTGGGTGCTAAAAATATGTATCTCTATCTTAACAGATCTGGGTCGTCTGACTGTGCACATTATTGGTATTATTAAAAAAGGGACTGTTGAACACATGAACTATTTCTTCAATATTTGTTACTTCGCCTGTAGTAATTTTATTGGAGGCTTTTGTTTTGAGGATTACTTCTCTAGTCCCCTCTTGGTTATGTTCCAGATCACTTTACTTTTGAATTCAGGACAAATAATATATTTATCCCTGTTTAATTTTTTAAACAGCATATATAAGCTTTCCTAAAATTTTATAATAATTTCTCTAGAAAAGCTTAGAGTTTGTCAGGCATGGTGTTGTATGTGGTACATAGCTTTTCTTATTAAATTTTAGATGAGTCGCATTTTTTACACATCTGATAGCTTTTCTTGTTACTACAATATGTAATTATGACCTTAGTTATCCACTTAACATATTTGTTGGTTGGAAAATTATTACATAGCTTGCACTGTTTAGAGAAAAAACATATGTGAAAATTATAGTTTACTGTACTTTAAAATGAACCGAGTTTACTGCTGATGCTTTTTGTAAAACATCTGATCATATCTCTTTATTAAGTTTTGCATTAAGCCTGTCAATGTTAGAGTCACTTATAATTATATATTTTTAAGTTATTTTAGCATTGCTACATTGGTCTGCATAGGTACATTTAAAGAAGATACCTTCTTGATCTGATATGAAAACACTCACTTTAAAGCAGAACTGAAATATGTTGGTGTTTAATACAAACTGGTCCAGACATGCATATCAATGATAGATATTTAGTGCAATATATTTGTAATACTAAACGATGAGACAATACTGTTGCATTCGCTGGCCTTCCTGGAGTCTATTTGCAAAATCACTGTTAAAATCTCCTGCTAATAATATGGGTAAACCTTTATAATTTAATATACTAAATAATATATGCAATTTGTTTAAAAATGTAGCAATGTTACTAGATAGAGCTCTCACTGAATATTTTCTCACTTATTTAATTACTTCTCCTTGATCTAAATGTTTTATAGCTTCATTCTTCATTTCTAAAAATATCACAACCTATTTTCTTTTCATTCATTGTGGAATTCGAAACTGCTTCATATGTATGTGTACTGCACATTATAAACACAAGAGCTGTATAGCATCTGTGTTCGTCTGTCGAAAGTTTATAAAATTTTTGAAAGCTACATACTTGACAGCCATCAGGTTTCACACAAGGAGTTGGGTTGTTTCCAAGAATCAGGTGCATTACAATCTCCCCCATTACCTTTTAGGTTTCCATTATGTATGTACAAACAAGCATTCAGATTTATTTTGTATCCGCAATAACGCTGTAGAGGTAGCCTATACTAACCTTCTTTAAAAAGAAGAATAGTATTAAATTAATTAGGAGTCGATTAATGACACAAAACAACACTTGCTTTTAAATTTTCCCGGAACCAGTTTCTGAGGCCTTCTCTCTATCTTCAGCCAGACATCGACAAGTCGATGGCCTCAGAAACTGATTCCGGGAAAATTTAAAAGCAAGTGTTGTTTTGTGTCATTAATCGACTCCTAATTGATTTAATTTATACAACAACACTGTTTTCAACACTTCCATGAAAGGATTTAGAAGAATAGTAACTTGTTCTCAGCAACTAATGAATTAACTGCATAATCTATTTTCTTTGCAAAAATCAGGGTTTGCAGCCTTAAACATCTGTAGTCATGTCATAGTATTTACAGTAAAATCTTGAATTAGGCACTACATTAAAAAGTAATTTACTATTTTACAGATTCAGGTCAGATAATAGGGTGCCTCAGTTAATTGAAGTCTAAAGAGTTGAGATTCTTTTTTATCTATAATAATAGCATACGGGTTAAGGAAAAAAGGACAAATAGTCTTTTGAAGCAGTGTCAAAATTAGTGTACAAAATACATGTACTTATTTACTATTGAATCACAAAATACATAACAAACATATGGTGTACTTTATCTTATGACAAGTACACTAATCATTGTCCCAGTATTTCTAAGATTTAAGAATAACTATTTGGAAAAAATTATTAACAAGTAAGAAAGAATACACAAACAAAAACATCAGCACTTAGACTTATGCCTTATTTTATCCAAAGGAGCAAATAGCAGCAGCAGCAGCAGCCACATTGTTTAGAAGATTATTTGATAACTTAGGCAAACCATCTAAGTCTAAACACTTCTGCTTCATTGAAAAAACTACTTGTAGTTGTTTTTTTTAATACTTCATCACTTACATTTTATATTTTTGAGGGACTAGTTTCGGAAGTCATCGCCCCCATTGTCAACCTCTTTCCAACTGTCTGTTGTCCTCTGCTCTCCTCTCTCTGGTGGTGGAGCTATGAACTTCTTTCTCAAACTAACTGCTGGCAGGATTCCAAAGTTCATTATTTGGTCCTTATTTTTCCATGCAAATATGTTCTCCCATGTAGATAATTAGTTTAGTCTGGTTTATCACTCCTTTTAGTAATTTTGGATTTGGATCAATGTCATGGTTTTCGTTCCAAAAATGAAATGCTACTGCTAACTGATCTTCTTGTTTGATTTTTATGTTTCTTAAGTGCTCTTTGACTCTGGTTTTCAGGTCTCTCTTAGTTTGACCTATGTAAGATTTTTCACAATTCTTACAACTTATTTGGTACTTCTGCTTTACAACTTCTGCTTCACTTTCTTCCTTGCATTGTTTTTACTAATACTAATCATTCAAAGGCCAAAACTGAGCAAAATGGGCATTACTTAAGTGCTGTTGGTTTTGTTTCTTCATCCTTTGTTCTTACATAGCTCTGTTGCATAATGACAAAGGGATGCAACCTAGAATCAGGATTTGAAAATTAGATCTTCAGCTTATAATGTCCAAGCTCTTAACATTGAGTCACCATATTTTCTTATCTCAGTGAAACTGTGTGCTTTTTATGTCAGATTATGGGCCTTAACTTCTTTTGTGCTCATTATGAAACCCTGATAAGAATTTGAAGCTTCTGCTGCAAATGAGCTTGCTTTCCATCTGGATCATTTTATCAAGGATGAATATAGTAGTAGCTTTCATTCTTATAATGTGGATATCTCTATTTAATTAGAACAATAAAAGCATACATGTCTCATTTATCAGAGATCTGAATTTTATTTATATCTGCATATTTCAAATTGTTTGTTTTTACAACTCAATAATTCCAAATAGAAGGCTGGAAACTTTCAATATGAAACAAACTTTCTGTTGAGTGGTATTAACTTTTCTTTCTTTTTCTTTATTTCTTCCTTTTTTTTTAATTCATTCTTTTCAGTAGAGTAAATTGTAGTTAAACATTCAAAATATTTATTACTATATTTTCCCCATACAATCTCTCACCCCATCTTTTCATTTTATCTTCTACAGTATTAGCAAACATATCTTAGTATAAAATATGTAGTAAAGGCACTTGACTGGAGTAATAAAATACACAGATAGAAGGAACAATGTAAAGCATAGAGAAAATTTAAAATGACTTGGTTTAATGCATTAAAATTAATTTTAGAACAAAGAAGGAATAAACCAAGGGAAGGAAAATCACAAACTACAATTAACAGTTTAATATTATCATGTGCTTCAAATGGGATGATATTTGTCCTTGAGCGCTGCTAGGTGAGCAACCAATCGGAATCCTGCAGTGTTGTCATATTACATTCCCTATAAGTGGTGTGTGACGAGCACCAACCTAATCAATCTCTAATAAATACTATTCGCGCTAAGACAAAAATTTGATTTTGCAAAAACTGATCCATGTGGAAGGTAGTGTTATGTATCTAACATAACCGCAAAAAACCCATATTTTTAGCTGAAATAGTTTTCCTAATACAAATAAATAAAACATTATTATTTTATAACAATACATCGTTACGTAAGCATTATAATGGATATCATTATTCGTTGGCATATATGCATGTACGTATATTTGTAATTACTCAGAACTGAAACTAAACGTTCGACATGATGTGATAAAAGAATTACTCTGAATAAGCCAACGTGTTTGTTAAATTCGAGCAAGAACAAACAATACACTTCCTGCTGGCTTGTACTAAAAATGGTGCATCGGCAGAACGGCACTTGTCACACTATATGTTTATGAATCGTACGTAATCTAAATTTACTCTAGAGTTCAAAGCAGTATTATTCAGTTGCTCTTCCATTTAAAAACCAGGGAAAATGTATCAGCTGGATCAGCTTGCAATTGAAATGAGACACGAGGTATTATAAACCACCTTCCCCCTTACCACTGCCAGAACAATCCAATTCAGTTAATGTAGGCTCAAATTATGTTGCAAATAGAAATAATAATTTTAAATTGACTGATGCTGAACGACTTATTTACCAAGAAATTGACAAGGTTGCATAAGACTGAGAAAACTGCATGAGACATGCAGATAAACTACAAGAACACTATTTTGGAAAGAAATAGCACGTGACGAGGTTTTGGAGCCTATCATAAACTTGCAACACTCAAGACAATGAAGACAGTGACAATGATGAATTGTTTCTTAACGGAAGTGATATTCATAGCTATATGGATGCACTGCTGGCAGTTCGTTGAATTAGAAAAATAGGTAATTCTAAAACTATAATTATTTTTTAAACTATATATTTAAAACATTTGCATAATATACGAATATCCATGTTGCAATTGTGATTTGAACAACTGCATTATTATAAAGCTTTGGAAAATTCAGTTTGCGTTCCCTTACGTCTCACACCAAGAAGACCCGCAAGTGTGAGAGAGAGAGGCAAATATAAAAAGAGTGGGGGTAACAAGGTGGTAATACTGAAGGTTCTAACGCATCTGATTCGCTATAAACCAGAACTCTTCCCATTTGAAACACATTGTAGTCAAAAATAACCATGTAATTTACTTAAGATGAGTTGGCACCAATAACACTAACATCACTCCCTGTTAACATGTTTCCAAAAAATGTTAACAGGGAGTAAAGAGTGATGTTAGTGTTAACAGTGCCAACTCATCTTAAGGACATTACATCTTAACACATCATGTTTCTAGCTTCTTCCATATATAAAAAATAAGCATATTAGCAAAGTTAAAAGGAAAAGATAACCTGTACCTGTGAGTAGGTTAATAAGAGCATAATTAGTGTTGGAATTAGGAGAGTAGCCACATTTCTCTAATAAGCTTGTTGCAAGGATCTGCTGATAGAGTTCAGACAGCCATGTGTCCGAGAGGTAGACCAGTACCCCACTTCCATGTACACTCTCTACAAACTGCTCCTGTACCACCCAATATAATACAATATTATATTCTTCAAAATGAATTTCACTATACAAATTACAAGCTCCAAGTCATATTTAAGAACTAAATTAAAACTATAAAGTGTTCATTTGAAGCAGTGGACTAAAACAGGTGCTGACAATCACATTTTTGAAACATAAAAATGCTTTTGATATTATATGCTGAAAGACAGCTCTTGATTCTATTGCTTAATTTTTACCCTCTTGGCTGATGCTTTCTGGTACTTTAACTAGGATGTAACTGCAGACTACAAATGACACTATTTAGAGTTGCTCTCACAGGCTTTTGTAAGTACTTTTATGGTGCACTTAAATTAACATTATGGAGGCAGGTCAATACACATCATTAGCTAGAAAGTGCTGTATAGAGCAGATATTGTTAGCAAGTAGGAAGGAAGGAGAAAGTAGGATTAAGTAAGATTGGAACTTCAATGCCATGGCCTCCTTTCAACTACACTCCATTCCAGATCAGAGCTCTCTATAATGTAAAGAAAAGCATGTGCTTATGCTTGTCATGAGCCTAAGCATTACTCTTAAACCAATGTTAAGTAGTTTCTTAATAAATGTCTTCTATGCTGAAATATTGGAGTAGAAAAGTTATAGAAGTGCAGACATTATTTTGGTTATCATAAGAACTCAATGCTAAAGATAATGGAACATCTGCAAGGTTGTTGACCACAAACAAGAGAGTTCACTTTCAAAACACAGCTGCACCTGCTCGGTGATCAAGTTCCAATTACGAATGTCCCCACTGGCGAGTAACGGCTTCCTTTTCATACCTCTACTCATGGTTCTAGAAATTTTTGGAATGTTCTCTAACAATCAAGATGGCACTAGAAAGACAAACCTTCCAGTCTACCTTTATCTGTTTCGGCAAGCTTTTTATCCCAGCGCTGCACTATCTGTCCCTTTGTGCGCGCCGGCCGTGCCAGTCGCAGCAATGCGATCGGCAACACTGCTCCCTCCTCAAGGCTGGTCATCCCAAACAGCACCATCGTAGCGGGCCAGACGATTCAGGTGTACCACCAACATCTTTCCTCGAGGCACCTTTTGAATGCAGTGGACCATGTCGTTAATGCTCTATACCACCCGGTACGGTCCTTGCCATGGTTGTTGAGGTTGCGGGCTACGTCCCTTGGTCCGGGTAGGGCGGTACAACCAGACCAGGTCACCTTGATGGAATCCTTGGCTGTTGGCTTGCCTGTCGTACCGGATCTTCATACGGTCGCTCGGCTTCTGGATGTTCTGATGAGCCATCTCATGCATATCATGGAGATGGTCTACGAGGTTCTCCACATACTCGGTTGCTGGTTGCTTCGCCTCTGGGGGACTCCCAAAAGCCAGGTCAAAAGGGAGGTGTAACTCTCGGCCGAACATTAAGCTGGCTGGCGTCATCCCAGTGGTGTCGTGTGTTGACGAGCGGTAGGCCAGCAGGAACAATGGCACCTTGATGTCCCAGTCTCGCTGATGGCTGGCCATGACCTTCCTTTGATGTTCCTCTAATCTCTGTTTCATATAACCTTGCCCCGCTGAAATGTATCACTCCGTGTTCAACTACCTCCCCCTCGCCCTAATTGGCTAATGCTTTCGCGCCATAGGCCATAGGCGGTGCCTTCCCATCACATTTAAACCTGCAGCAAACGTCGTAATAATTGCCGGGAAGATAAATAAAATCATACAAATAATGATATGAAGGCATGCAAAAATACAAGTTTATAATGAACTGAGCAAATTGAAACAGAATGACTGAGCAATGAAACTGAAAGAGTTTATAATGAAAGGCCTTTGGCCTTTTCTACTGGGATTTTTTTAAACCAGCACACATACCTTTCAAAAATGCTTGTCTTTCAGTCTTAAAAGTCGTGTCACCCATACCTTACTTTTCGTGTGTTCTTCGTGTATATTTTGCGGTTTGTATCTTGGTGCAGTCTGGTTGTCCTTAAATAACGTCTTCGCCACACAGCAATATCGCCTCTGTCTTTTAGCACATTTTTCTTGCCTCTTTTTTCATTCACAAATCCCAGCTGTATAAGCAATCTGCTGAAATTTGGTAAATCTGCATCCTCATTTACAGCAGACGAAATGTTACTTATGTTAGGGAGTTCGTTTCTAAAGAAAAACTACACACATGACGACGCACAACACTTTTCATGTATTTTCTCCGAGCACGCACTTTTGTTTATTCCTGCTTTTGCCTGGAGTGGTAAGTGTTCCTGTTTTCTCAGTTTCATGTCGTGATGTTCCTACGGATCTAACACTCACACATGTAACTTCAGAGCACAGCTGTTCGACTTCTCTCACTGACAAAGACGGATTCTTCTCTGTGAGTGCATTAAACACATGCAACACAATTCTTTTTTCGCCTGTTTGTAAATAATTATCCTTGTGATACTTCAGCGAAAAACTGGCGGTTAGACTCTGCCATTATACATATAATAAGTACATGCGCAATAAACGATCAATAAAATAATTTAGCTCTCGTACTCTCGAATGGCGATATATGACTAATCCAGTTCAAAACAAGGTCAGTGATAAAAGTCATATAAACAAATGTCACCACTACCGCTAAATCACGTGCTATTGTGCCATGTGCTTGAGAGCAAAGGAACCTCCTCTTTACTTTGTTTAAGAATTAACATGCATTTCAGATAAATCAACTCTGTTGCGTAATATATTTAATTCAAACAGCTACGAAAATATACATTTGATAATTCTCTTCCAACATATAATGATATATCACCATGTTAAATAACGAACTAATTTTTACCGCACGACAGTCATTAGCACAACAGCAGCCATTGAGAGGTGATTAGGTCACGTGACCGTTAGGAGATACTGGGCAAGCTTACGTGAAACAAGGTATAGCGTCTTGTTTTATCTCTCGACCATGCGGTCCGATTGCGGGTGTAGAGGTGTTGTGCGGGTCTTGTTCACCCCAAGTCTTTCTAGTGCCTCCTTCATCAGGTGAGACTCAAAATTGGTGCCCTGGTCGCTGTGGAACTCTAACGGCACCCCAAAACGGCAGAACAGTTGCTCCACAAGGCAGTCTGTGATCGTCTTCGCCTCCTGGTTCAGGATGGCATACACCTCCGGCCACTTGGTGAAGTAGTCCACGACCACCATCAGGTACTTATTGCCTCGGTCGGACACTGGGAATGGTCCAGCTATGTGGACAGCGATGCGTTCGAATGGCGCTCCAACGATGTACTGCTAAATGCAACCCCAGCTCCAAGTTTGGGGCCCGCGAATCACCGCGCACACGTGGCATTGACGACACCAAATCTCAGCGTCTGCTCGGAATCTCAGCCAGTGGTAGCACAGTCGAAGTTTGTCAATCATTCGGTTCGCTTCCAGGTGTCCTCCTGAAGTAATGGCGTGCACTTCCCCCAAGACTTCCGGGACCTTACTCCGGGGAAGTACCAACTGCTCCCTCTGCGTCTTTCCATCGGGTGATTCCCAGCATGCCCTCTTGGATCTTCAATGAATCCCATTGGGTCCAGTATGACTTGTATGTGGCACTCCTTGGTGCGATGCTCTCCCAGGTTGGTCTTGTCCCTGCCTCCACTTCCCTCAAGAGTGGCCCTAAGTCTGCGTCCGAAAGCTGCTCCCTCCTCAGACCTGTACTATCCCAGCCATCCGCTGGCACTGCTGCGACCACTCTTGACAGCTGCAGCACGCTCCTTCTCTTCCACTCTTGTGCACTGGCCGCACTATTCTGGACAGGGTCTTCGGGACATGGCATCTGCGTTGCCGTGGCCCCTCCATCTACGATGTTCAGAGGTGAAGTCGTACTCCTGCAGCCTCTGGACTCAACGTGCTGTCTGGCCTTCTAGGTTTCTAAAGCTCAGTAGCCGGGTTAGGGCGGAGTGGTCAATCCTCAGGTGGAATGACTGACCGTAGGGGTACTTGTGGAAGTGCTCCCAGATCTGTACTACCACCAGCAGCTCTTGCCGGGTGACGCAGTAGTACTTCTCGGCCATGGAAGCATCTTGCTGTAGTAGGCTATCACCCGTTCGTGGCCGTCCTGGACTTGGGATAGGACACCTCCAATGCAATGGTCGCTGGCATTGGTGTCCAAATGAAGGTGCCACCTGGTTGTAGAAACCCCGAAATAGTAGAATTGCAAAGTGTCTGCTTCAGTTGCTGGAAAGCGCCTTCGGCGTCCTCCGTCCACACATAAGGCCGGTGTTCTGTCAGGCGGATGAGGCGCTTGACGAAGTTGGAGAACCCCTTTACGTAACGGCGGTAATAACTACACAGCCCCATGAAACTGCCTCGCTTATCCTTCGGGCGAGGCAAATCTCTCACGGCCTGTGTCTTCTCCGGATCTTTGGCCAGTCCGTTTAGTGAGACTATATGGCCTAAGTAATTGACTTCCTTGCGGAAGAGCTGGCACTTCTTTGCGTTTAGCTTCAGGTTGGTCGCCTGCAGGCTCTGTAGCACCTTGCTCAGGTTGTCGAGATGGTCCCGGATTGTCTTGCCGAGGATGATGATGTCCAGGTATAGCCGACAAGCTTCATAAGTCAATCCTCTCATAGCTGACTCCATGAGATGTTAAAAGGTAGTTGGTGCGTTGCAAAGACCAAAGAGCATCACTGTGAAATGCCAAAGCTCTTGGCCTGTCGAGAATGCGGTCTACTCCTTGTCTATCGGGTCTAGAGCTACCTGCCAGTAACCCAACTTCAGGTACAGGGTCGAGAACCACTGTGCACCAGCAAGCGTGTCCAGGGTGTCCAATCCGGGGTAATGGGAAACAGTCCTTCCGGGTGACAGCGTTCAGCTTCTTGTACTCCACGCAAAAGCGTAGCTCACCGTACTTCTTCATCACCAAGACTACAGGGGAACACCAAGGGCCATCAGACTCTTCAATCACTCCCCTGGATCTCATGTCCTCCAACATGTTCCGTAGCGCCGCTTGTTTCGCCACCGTAATGCGTCTAGGTGGTTGTCGAATAGGCTGGGCCTCTCCGGTGTCAATGCGGTGGAGCACCCGGTCCGTGCGGCCGTAGTCGCTGTTACCTTGGCTTAAGATGCGCTGGTATCGTTTCAGCAGTTGTCGAACTTTCTTCAGCTGTTCCGCGCTCAGGTGTTCGACCACCATCTCCAGTAAGCCTTCCAGCCGGGGCCCCAGGTGTTGCGTCGGCACCAGCTCCTGTATCTTGTCGATTGCTGTTATGCTGACCACGGGCTCGCTCGTCCCCAACTCCGTCCCGGCCTGGAAGTCGTGATCGGTGTCTGTCAGGTTGAGCAGCCTCACCGGCACCTCCTTTCGACACAGCAACAAGGTCCTGGCTACACAGAGCCCATGCACAGTTGTCTTCCGGGTCAGCATCATGTTCTTGGTCCGGTGGCCTTCCAGTCTCGCCGTCACCACCACCTCGCTTCTCGCGGGGACCATGTCTTCCCTCAAGATGACCCTGCAAATTCCAAGGCGCTCTTCGGGTTGCCGGAGTATCACTTCTTCTCCGCTAAGCCGCAGGGTCTTCCTGCGAAGTCTACCGTCACCTCGTGGCTCCTGAGGGCATGCAGTCCTAGTATCATCTCCTCAGCCACCTCCGCGACGAACACCCACAGACGTACGGGCACTCCGTTCCAAGGTCAACTGCAGCAGGGCCTCCCTCTCCACGGGCAAGGTGTCGCCCGATGCCGTCACTAGCTGGTATGGCCGGCTCGGATATCTCGACGGCAAACCCCTGGCCACGTCAGGTCTGATGATGGTCACGGCTGTCCCGGTGTCCACAAGCACGCGGTACGGCTTTCCTCTCACCCAACCGTCCACGATGAGGCTGTCATCCATCCGTCGGCTGACGGCGCGCAGTGTCACTCAAGGGGATGGTTGAGACGCGCCGACGTATCCTCGCCACGCCAGCCCCTACTCGATTTCCGGCTGCTCTCCCTGGTGTGGGCTGTCTCTCTCCAGGTGTCCCGGCTGGCCACACTCCCAACATCGCCACTTGGTCCTCGCCGGTGCCCCTCGGCTGGTCTTTGGTACCCAGTGTAGCGGATACTCCTCGTTCTCGACGTCGGCGTAGC